>PVIW01005065.1:0-115265 GCA_004026585.1 Noctilio leporinus
AAAATCTTAAAAAAAAAAATTAAAAAAAAAAAAAAGGATAACAATATGCTGTCTATAAGAAATTTACTTCAAACACAATGAAATTTTAAAAGGTGATGACGCAGGTGAAAGGCAACCATACATTGATGTCTCTCTCCCTCTCTCCCTTCCCCTCTCTCTGAAAAATAATAAAAATAAAATCTTAAAAAAAAAAAAAGGTGAAGTAAAAAGATGAAATAGAGATACTGTACAAACATTCATTTTATAAGAAGATGTGGTTATAATATCAGATGAAGTAAACTTCAGGATGAAAAAAACTACACAAGACAAAGAGCATTATTAAATAAAAAGGATAAATCAACCAAGAAGTCATTGCAATCCCACACAGGTATAAAACAAAATCCAGTGTGCTATGATGATGGCAGTAAAAAATAGGAATGGAAACTAAAAGAGTAGGAACTAAATCTGAATTATAATTTAAACAAGGTATCGGTCTCTTTTCTCTCTTCTCTATTGGCTTCCCTTTCTTCTACTACACTCTCTAAGATTCTATCCTTGGTATTTGCTTTTCTCTACACTCACAATCCTTCAGAAAGCTTAAATATTCTTATAACATGACTTAATCATGGATTGTTAGGGATCTCCCAAATTTATATTTCCCATTTCTTCAACTGGCTTTGAGGATACCCCAAAGTGAATGATCTTCTGAAAATCAATTTCATATGTCTAAAACTAAATTCACTTCCCTACTTTCTAATGGTGTCACTAATTCTCAATAATCCACACTCAAGTTTGTCATACATACTATTTCTGATCTCTCCTGTACTCTGAACTACTCGAATTCTGTGAAGTATTATTTTACCTCACTTGTAAATTACGTTGATTCACACTTTCAACCCAATTTGAACCCAACTCAGCAGTCCTTTTCTGCCCATCATGACACAGGACCAAGGGGGTTTGCCAATTAAAAAAAATAATAATAAAGAATCAGGGCAATTGATATCAAAGGCCCATTTCAATACAATATTTATTAAACATAAACCAAGGACCTCCAGAGAAGGCATATGAATCCTAGAAAGCATCATATCTATAATTGAGTGTCCATGTAAATAAAATCCTAGTTACTCACCAAAAATAATAAAAATATAAATAAATTTGATTCTGCATGATGGTTACAGGCATTGCCAAACATGAAACCTGACACCAGACAGATGAGACAGACAGTAATATCTTAGTCACATACCCTCACATCTCATAGGAAGAGGACAATGGACTATGCAAGGCCACATAGGGTTTGCACTTATGAGCAGAATGAACAAGCAAGCAAGAAGGTGGGACACAGGTTTTATAGTACCAAGAAGACAGAATGACCCTTGGTTCTCACAGGTAGACATCATTGACTTGCTGAATAATTTTATAGGCTGGCAGGAGAGTGAAATCCATTATGAGGTTAAGGACCAGTGAAGCACAGCTGGTCTACTTAACAGGAAAACTAGCCAGATGGGGAGCCTTTTTCACCAGGTAAAAGGCATATCTGGTGAGAGTATGAAAGCTTGTGTTAGGCCTTTTGAGGAACCCTTGGCTTCAGATGTCAAGCAGCATGTGATAATGAACCTTTATTTATTTATTTATTTGATACTGAATCTTAATTTCAGGCCTTATACCACAGGACCATCTCTCAGGAGCTTAGGGTCTTACTGGGAGAAATGAGATGTAATTAAATAATTAAAATGCTACAACTGGATATATCAATAGAAATTGTACACGTGTGTCTTGGGAGAGGGGCTGTAAAAGAAGAGCTCAAGAGGTGGCCCTACCTCCACCCAGTCTCCACTTGAAGAGAAGACTTATGCCAGGCATGGAAGACTGTGAATAATGAGTGGCAATCAACCCCACCCAAGATCACTCCTAGGGTGAAAGTTCCACTCCAGAAGAGGCAGTCCAAGAAGAATAGAAAATACCATCCCCATCCAGCATCAATCACAAAGAATGGGTACGTTACTCTAAGAAAAGTGAGCCACTGTCCCAACTCCAGTGTCACATAGCTTCTGCCCATGAGTGGCAAGTTATGAGAACAGGGAGCTCCACACATCTCCATAAGGTGATGGACTTTATTTGGAAGATAGCCTGGAGATCAAGCCTAAAGACAGTAGCAAACACAATCGCAATCCTAGTAATGAGCAATTAAGAGGAAACTGACAGCTACATGATACCAATACACCATACAGTAGAGAAGCTAGAATTTTACAAGGGCCTGATATTAATTGGATCAGACAGTAGAGCAATACATAAGCCTCAAGGCACTACTGAAACTGACACAGCAATCAGCTAGCTACTATTAGTTGAGGCTAACAGCTGATACCAATAGTGGAATATAAGCAAGAAGCTTAATAGGAAGATGAAAAAAGAAACAGTAAAAGAAAACTAAGATAAAACCACAGGCATAGGAGCATGGGATGGAGGGAAAGTGAAGGGCAGGATGGCTGTACACATGCCAAATGCTATGTCATTGGGTAAGGAAATTCAGAAGCTACGTACTGTGAGGGAATTAAACTTCGTAGAACTAATCCAACCTAGTCACTAACCAGATAACCAAAACAACATTCCCCAGCTACAACAATAGACTGTCTCAAATGTCCAGCTTATAACCAAAAATTGTGAGACATGCAAGGAAAAGTTTAAGTGTAACCCATTCATGTGGCGGGCGTGTGGTGGGAGGTGGGTAACAGAAACTGCTGTTGAGGACTTAGCCAGCAAAGACTTCAAAGCAAGATACATGTTCAAAGAAGGAAATCATGCTTTTAAAGGAAGATCATGGCAATGTCTCATAAAATAGAGAATAAGCTAAATAGAACTTACAAAAAAAACCAAACGAAAATTCTTGGGGTTGAAAAGTACAACAGAAATAAAAATTTCCTAGAAGCTCATCATGAAATACAAGCAGACATAGGGGGAAAAATCCCAGTGAACAGCATGATAAATCAATAATTATACAATATGAAGAACAAAGAATTAAAAAAAGAACAGAGACTTACAGCTGTGAGACAAGACTTAGTTCACCAATATATATTTATTAGGGGATACCTGAGATGGAAAAGAAAAAAGAAAAAATATCAAAAAAAATTCACCCTGGCTGGTATGGCTCATGCCCTGGCTGGAATGGCTCAGTGGATTGGCATAGGCCTGCGAACCCAAAGGTCTCTGGTTTGATTCCCCAAACAGGGCACATAACCAGGTTGCAGGCCAGGTCTCCAACCAGGTCCATAGCTAGAGGCAGGTGAAAGGCAACTAGTATACATCGACGCTTCTCTCCCTTCCTTCCTCCCTGTCCTTCTCTCTGAAAATAATGAATAAAATCTTAAAAGGAAAAAAAAAGGCTGAAAATGTTTCAAATTTAATGTAAAACTAATCTACATATTAATCTATACATCTGAGTAGCTCAATTAACTCAATGTAGAATAAACACACAGATTCACAACACATCATAATCAAAATTTGAAAGACAACATTTCCTGAAATAACAAGAAAGAAAACAAATCATATGTAAGGGAAGGCCACTAAGATTAATGGCTGAGACCTCTCATCAGAAATAAAGGCCAGAAAACAGTGGAAATATTCAAAGGCCTGAAAGAGATCTTGACAGAGATATCTAAACCTAGCAAAACTATCTTTGAAGAAGACAAAACAAAAACATTCCCAGATATACAAAGCTAGAATTTGTTAGTAGCAGAACCATCTTATAAGAAACACAAAAGGAAGTTCTTCAGGCTCAAAGCCAGTGATGCCAGACAATAACTGAAGATGCATAATGAAACAAATAGTGACAGTAAAGATAATTATACAGGTAATTACAAAAGGGCATACTTTCATATTTCCTTTCCTATTTTCTCTTAACTGACTTTTAAAAGCAATTTTACATAAAACAATAAGGACATAATTGTACACTGGGCCTGTAACATATAGAAATGTAACATATTTGATGATAACATCAAAAGGAGGCAGGTTAGAGCAAAGCTGGGGTGAAATAAAATAAATGACACTGTACAGTAACAAATCAAAAATGATAAATGAGAAAATTAATATAAAAAGCTCTATAAATATTCTCCTTACTCCTCTCAGCTCCTTTAAAATAATTAAAATTATATAAATAACAATGTATTGTTTATTATACATCTAGGTATAATATGCATAATAATAATTACACAAAAATATGAAGAAAGAATAGAACTATATAGGAATAACATCCTGTATCACATTAGAATAAAGCTAGAACAAATCAGGAGTACATTTTGATAAATTTAATAAGCCCTAGAGCAACCACAAAGAACATGATTTTAATAAGTAACTGGAATATCATTAAAGAACTTAAAATGTCACACCAGAAAATATTTACTTTATGCACTAAAAAGCATTAAAATATGGGCCCTGGCTGGTGGCTCAGTGGACAGGTGCCAGCCTTCAAACCCAAGGTCACTGGTTCCATTCCCAGTTAGGACACATAACCAGGTTGCAAGCCAGGTCCGTACGTAGCTGGAGGCAGGTGAGAGACAACCATACATTGATGTTCCTCTCCTCTTCTTCCTCCCTCCTTGCCCTCCTATCTAAAAATAATGAATAAAATCTTTAAAAATATAAAATATGAACAGAACAAAAAAAGGCATGAGAAATACAGAAAACAAAAAGTAAACCAGAAAATGTAAACCCAATCTTACCAATAATGATACTAAATGTGATTTAAACAATCACACCAAAAGGCAAAGACTATCAGTTTGTATTAAAAAAAATCCAACTGTAAGCTATTTATAAGAGTTAATATTTAAAAATATAAATAGATTAAAGAAATAAAAAAAGATTGTCATACAAATAGCAACTGTAAGAACTAGAGCAAGTATACTTACATAAAACCCTTAAAGACAAAAAATGATACCAGAATTAAAGGCCAGTTTATAACCACAAAAGAGCTAATTCATCAGAACTATAACATTATAAGTTCTAATATATAAACATAAATGCACTTAATACCGTATTTCAAAATATGTGAAGCAAATCTGGCAGGAAAAAAGGGAGGAAAAGGCAAACAATAGTTAAAAGACTTTAATACCTTAGTTTAAAAAATGGAGAAAATAAGTAGGCAGAAGACCAACAAAGATACAAAAGACTGGAATGCTGTTGACAGAACTAACATACGTGTTTAGAACATACCACCTAACAACGGCAGAATGCACATTCTTCTTAAGTGCAAACTGTACATTCTACAGGATGAACTATATGCTAAGACATAAAACAAGCCTCAATACAATTTAAAAACTGAATACATAAAAAGCGAATGTTTTCCCCCAAAACTGAGTCATAGAAGATTACAGTAACCAAAGAAAATTCATAATTATGTGGAATTAAACAATGCACTCCCAGATAACTAAGGGTTTAAAAACCAGCAAAAACACCATGGCTTGTGTGGTTCAGTGGATTGAGCACTGGCCTGCAAACCCAAGGGTCACTGGTTCATTCCCAGTCAGGGCACATAACCAGGTTGCAAGCCAGGTCTCCAGCCAGGTCCCCAGATGGAGGCAGGTGAAAAGCAACCATACATTGATGTTTCTTTCCCTTTCTTCCTCCCTCCCTTCCCCTCGTTCTAAAAATAGTCGGCAGGCCAGTGCCCTACCCACCAGCCAAGGCCCTACCCACCAGCCAGGGCCTAAAGTATTAAATTCTGAGAGCGACTATTATGTTGAAGGAATACAATGTTAGAGCAACCGTAAGTTCTAGACTGCACGCAGGGTGAACTGCTAAGGAAATTGTGGGCTTCAATAACATCCCTTTACACATGGTTTACATCATGAAGAAGGTGTACAACGCTGATCCTGATGTTACCACACTAACAAGGAAAATGCATAAGGTATGCAAGGATCACACAAGTCCACATATTGTACACAGAATCCAGGAGATCATCAACAGAGATCCAGAAAAGTCAATGCTCTCCATAGCAAAGAGAAGTGCAGATGTTGGATGTAACAGTTTGCAAGATTTTTGCTGAAGATATTAGATACAAATCGTATGTTCTTAGAAGAGGCCAGTTTTTGACACAGCAAAAGAAAGGCGCTTTGAAAAAGCAAGGAAACTGTTAACAACATTGAAAAACCCCTAAGAAAAACCCTCTGATTTTCTTCTCCAGTGAAAAGAACTTTCGGCAGGACCAAATAGGCAACAGAAGAAACACAGGTGGCTCTGTGAGAACCTTAATGAAGGCCCAATTGTCATGAAAATGAAATTTCTTGCTACAGTGATAGTTAGGTGTTGTCAGAAATGAAGGAGGTATCATGACCCTGCATTTTTTCCCACAAGGCTTGAAGGTGACTACTGATGTTTACTTCGACATTTTGAGAGAAGCAGTTGTACTGTCGATGAAGCAAGCTGAAAATGGATGTCATTTTCTCATCCAATAAGATGGTGCACGAGCACACAATGTCAAAAAGGTGCAAGAATGTCTCAGTGTCAATGTTCCTGAATTCTGGCCAAAGGAAATCTGGCTGCCTAGTTCACCAGATGCAAATCCTTTAGACTATTATGTATACAGCATTTCTGAGAGAGAAGTTAATAAACAACTTCATTGCAATCAAGAGGATGTTAAAGCTAAGACTGAAAACATTATGATGTCCATGGATAAAGAAAAGTTAATGAAAGCATGCTCAAGATCCTGAAGTTGAATCAAGCCTATTATTGCAGCAACTGGAGACTTTTTTGAACAATTAAAAAAATAATGACTACATTTATGTATTTACATATAAGAATAAATCTATTTCAAAATATAACACTTTTGTGGTATATTGTTTATTTTACTAAAATTTTGTCAATTGACTGCATGCACCCTGTACACTTAATCAAAAGTTAACATAATTGCAGGAATTCAAAAATAAAAAATTACAAGCCAGGGCACATAACCAGGTTGCAAGCAAGGTCTCCAGCCAGGTCCATAGCTGGAGGCAGGTGAAAGACAACCATACATTGATGTCTCTCTCCCTCTCTGCCTCTGTCCCTTCCCCTCTCTCTAAAAATAATATAATCTTTAAAAAAAAGTCATATCAAGATATTTTTAACAAGCTAGGCAAGGACATGGTTTCTCCTTTTCTACGTACCTGATAAATGTTTGAGAGTCTTCGGCACAATCTCAGGAGACACCCTCAACATTCTGAGGTCTGAAGAGTGATACTCTAACTCTCTGCTTGGCTCATGAGGAATGAATGGAGGCAATACAGATGAAAAAGACTGATTAATATCTGTATTAGAATGGCCGACCTATGAAAAGAGATAAATAAGATTAATTTTAGACTTCATCTGTTAAAATACAGGTACAAACCTCAATTGCATGAAAATAAATATTACCCAATATGTCAGTTCCTTAAGATTATATTGTCAACCATCCTGAATTCATATCCAAGCTCATATCTTGTTTGGTCAATTCCAAAGAGATTCTATTAATAATTCGAAGTGTCTGGAAGTCTGTATTACAGAATAGGAGGCCTAGAAGTGTTTTATTATTCAGAGTTTTCTCCTTGTAACAGTGTGGTAACTACACAATTTGAACTACGGTACAAGGATTTTTTAAGAGGAAAAGGTGTGCTGTGAAAAGAAAAGAGGAAAGGAGGGAAGAGAAAACAGGAAAATTTTCAAGAAATTCACAAATATTTAAAAGAATAAAAGCATCAAAAAATTGTATCCAAGATCAGTTACCAAAAAATAAAATCTTCAAATCTTATAATTTACAATATAAACTGATAGTGGAGTCTTAAAGGTTAAATGCTGAAAAAGAAGTTCCTGAAATTTTTATCAGATCCCAGTAAGTCCTTGCTAAAAAAGGAATTAGTAACTATTACTGCTGATGTTAATATATAAACATATATAATTTTCACCACATTAGGGCAAATAAAATGTAGAATGTGGTCAACAGTTAATTTCAGTGCATTGCTATTAACTGAATATATTTTCATTTTTTAAAATGTATTTTATCTATATGAAAAATTGATGTTATAGAAGTAGTATTATCAAAAAAAACAACAACACAGGTTTAAACTTGGTCAGATTTTGCTCCTCATTCTTATTGAAACTGACTTCAACGTTTTCACTCTTGCCAATATAATGTAAAATCTTGGCCTTAGGCCTTAGTTTCACTGAAAAATAGCCAAACAGAGAGGCAGTTTATGGCACATTGTTTAAGTACACAGATAAGGTTAGTTTTAATATAGCTCACCTGCCAAAAGAGCATGAGCAAGTTCCTTAACTGTCAATTATAAAATTGGGGATGGTAATAATGTCCAACAATCCTACCTAAAAGGACTGACAAAAGGACTAAGCAAGTTGATGTTTATAAAGTAAAACTTAGCATAGTATCTGAGCACAAAATTACCATGTTTATCCCCATTGGTATTAGATTAAAATTAGAATTAAGCAATGCCTACTGTAGAATGATGAAAATATAATTAGCTTAACAGTTGTACATATTAAATTCTTTTGATTCAACACATTGAAAAGACAAAAAGTTCATCACAATATATTTGTTCATTTCCTCTTATCAACTGTTTGAACCTAAAGATCTAACAGTTGCAACTATAACTAGTTGTTTTCCAATACCATACTAATCCTATTTATTCTCAGGGAAAACAGGAAAAAAAAAACCCTAACGTTAAGTAGAACACATATATTATCTATGGATAATATATAAACCTACATAGGATATAAATATATATGAGGTCTGTCCTGAAAGTATCAGCCAGGTAAACTGTTTTAATTATATTGACATTGGTTTGATACTTTTGGGACAGACCTTGTATTATAAGTCAGGCCCAGGTTAGGGCTGACAGTATCAGACAAAAGAGAATGGGTAATGGGACCGGGAATTAAAGCCAAGAAATCCAAAGATCCAGGAAAACGAAGCCTTGTATAAAAAAACAGTGAAATAGAATTTTTATTACACCCCAAAGTTATAATCTGGTACACACAGACAATAATGATGATATAAATAAAGAACAAGGAAATGTAATAATACATAATCATGTAGCTCATGTGGGAATGAGGTAGTTAGTTCCCTTTGGGAGCACTGACTAGTTTGGACAATAAGCACCTCAGTATCCGTCCTGGGGAAATACGGTTCTTACAATTTTCAAGAAACATCTGAACTCAAGTCTTTCAGGAATGTCTAAAAAGAAATACTTGAAAATTTCCAGGGCCTATTCCAAGGCTTGTACATTGAAAGCCAGAGGGGGGAAAAAGCAAATATCAATGTCTCCATGAACAAGTCTACTCTTTTTAACGCTGCCCTGAATGATTTTATAATTTTTTTATTGATATGAGAAAAAGAGAGAAACATCAATTTCTTATGCCACTTATTTATACATTCATTAGTAGATTCTTGCATGTGCCCTGACCAGGAATCAAACCCCGCAACCTTGGTGTACTGGGCTAATGTTCTAACCAACTAAACTACCTGGCCACTGCCCATCCCAAAGGTTCTTGCTGGCACAACCTGGAAGAATTAGGATGCTTCAAGATGAAAGGCCTAAGAGTGCCAAAGGACGGTTTTTTCCAAGACCCACAGAACTCACTAAGTCTTAGGAGTCTACAAAATTAAGCATTTCTTTTATGCCAATCTCTAACAAATTAATAAAGCATACCCCTGCATATCATATGAAAACTAGACTACAAGTCACAATTTGGTATTAGAGGACATAAATGGGCACTTTTATTCCCATTTTCCAACTAAAATATTTCTTTTACTTCCCTATAAAAAATATCAAATGGAAAAACTTACAGGGTCTTCAAAACTGCTTTCTTCCTTGGATGGTTGTTGTAAAGCAGACTGCCAGGGTAAGGAGCTGTCACAAATCTCTAGATCATCAAGCAAATTGTCTAAACATGCAAGCTCAATGCACTCACCAGTCAAGTCATCTTGGTCACACACCTGGGAAATAGCACAAAGTAAAATAAAAATAAATATCAATACCATATCCTGAAACAATACTGGAAAAGACCATGTTTTTCCCAACTACCATTTTATTGTATCTCACCTCTCTTTGCAGTTCAGAAGATCTTTGACTGCATATAACAGCATTTTCATCTAGGCTACAGCATTCAGTATCATCACCCAGAGTACAGACGTCAGACTCAGACTTCCCCTGCAGGCCCTCTACAAAATAGGAGTCATTTTGCATAATTGTATGTATTATAAAACTTGACTTGGCTCCCATAGGCCGAGGAATTTCACCTAGGCCTTCATCAGCTTTCAGCAATGTCTCCTGGCCAACTGCAATTAATGATGCATCATTGATCATTGGTAAAGCACCTTGTGACTTTGCATCATGTGCCACCAAGTTTGCTGAAAAGCTGTTTCCTACAGCTGCAGATGGACCTTCAATGACATGATTAGAATTTACATTCTTACCCAAAATATACTTCGAGGAATCTGCAACTTCTTCAAAAGTTTGCTGCTTTAAATCTTGCAAAAACAAGGAATCTGAAGTCGATACTTTCAGTGGGTAAATAATGTTTGAAGATCCTGCCCTCTCTGCAATGGGAAGAAATGGTTCATTGTCTACATCACACTGAAATAGAGGGCTTTGTGTCTTGCAAAGAGATTTTTCACTTAAAGAAGCAGAAGAAAGTGGCCTAATGAACATTTCTTGAGGAGCACTGGGGAGTAGATTTACATTAGTATACCAATAGAGAGAGCTAACATCATCATATTTTTTATGCAACAATGATTTTGAAGCTGCTGGTTCATTCACCATAGGAGTAGAATGATAGTGTGGATAACTAAATTTATCAGAGAAACAGTTTGAATCATTGTAATTTAGTAAAAAAAGATCTGATTTTTTTGGTTCACTTTCTTGGCTGTAATTTGTTAAAGATTTATTGATGTCAGCTTGGGTTTCATTTACTGTGCTCACTTTCTTCAAAGGCTCAATGGAGGCAATAACGGCCTCAAAAGCTACATTTTCAGTAGAAATAACATTTTCCCCACCAAAAGCAGCACTCGTCTTGTGGTTTCTTTCCTCTTGAAAATACAGTTGTTCTGATGTCTCATCCAAGTTGGATGTAATACTCTGAAGACCACCAGAAGTCCCTACCTTAGAGGTATCATGTTCCCTGGAGAGCATATGTGTTTCTGATACTCTTGCAGAATTATCAGGAACTACAACATTGTCAATATACTGTATTTCTGAAGATCTGGGACACATCTCTGAAAATACTAAAGTACTGCTATTTTCCTTTAGTTCAAAACATTGAGATAATTCTTTCCCCAGACATTCTTCATTTCTTTCATACCCCTCCAAAGAAACCATCCTTTGTTTTACCTCATCCTTAGCTGGAGACCTTAAATAAACACTATCAAAATAATGGCTATCAGACATCAAGGGAACACTTTCTCCTTTCCTTTTCAATAAGCAATGCAAAAAACAATATGACATTTCATTATTAAAATGCGGAGCAACTTCACTTGGAAAAGAAATACAGTCCTTACTGATTCGACATGCATTTAGATGGTGTGAAACTCCCTGTTTGCTCCATGGCATACATGAAAAGGGGACACTAAAATTGCCACTTCCCTCAGAAACTTTATTTTTATCAATTGGGTCAGATGAATCTGAGCAAGAATCATGGTCCTTATGGGTTAAATAGTTTTCTGATTGCTGTAAAACTTCCTGTTTCCAATACTGCACATATAAACAAGAAGCATCAAAACTGTCACTTGCTTTAGGTGTTATATATTCATCACTTGTATCAGATGAAGTTGAAACAGAAAGTTGGTCTTTATCAGCTAAAGTGGTTTCTGGCTCCTGTGTAACTTCTTGTGTCTTCCATGACATATGTGAACAAAGAGCATCATAACTATCAGAGTCTTTGGGGGTTTTCGGTTCATCAACTGTATCAGATGAAACAATCTCTTCTTTGGTTCCTTGTTTGGGATGCGAAAAAGAGCCCTGAGACTCAACAGCTGTACTCGAAAAAGAGCCCTGAGACTCAAAAGCTGTACTCCCTATAAGTGTGTGCTGAGATACACTAAAGCAACTGTTACCTAAGTCTGAAGTTACTTCTGAGGCTGCCTGGAATAAAGCCTCACTAACTTCTGATGGTCGAGAAAACCATTCTGCATCTTCAGACTTACCAGGAACTCCTCTGAAAATACACAGTTAAAAATGTAAGTTACATATTAAAACATTAAAAAATATATATCAATATGAAAAAATATAAAACTGATACATCATTGGTACAAAATTATTTAAAAAGTATATTGAAACTCTGGCTGATGGCACAGTGAATAAGGCGCTGGCCTGCAAACTCAGAGGTCACTGGTTCGATTCCCAGCAAGCACATATAACCAGGTTGCAAGCCAGGTCTCCAGCCACGTGTGTAGCTGGAGGCAGGTGAAAGGCAACCATGCACTGATGCCTCTCTCCCTCTCTGCCTCTCTCCCTTCCCCGCTCTTTAAAAATAAATAAAATCTTAAAAAAAAAAAAAAAAAAAAAAAAGTATATTGAAAAACTAAGTTCTAATTTCAAATTTCTTTAAAGTGGTTAATGACTAAAGAAGGCAAATATTTTATAAACAGCATGTGAACTACGATCCTGTAGCCCTGATAATTTTCTCAGTCTACTCTAATCTATTATTGCCAAAAAGTATGAGTAATTTCATATTGGCAAAAAGAAAAAATCATTAAAATGAAAAATTCAAACTTTACTACTTAAAATGTTTATTACTTACCATAATTTAAAATTCATTTAACCTGCATTAGTTCTTTTACTAGTCATTTATTATGCTCTTGAAAAACAAGACGTGATCTACTCCCCCTTCCCCAAAATACAACAGTAATCTAATCATTGGTTGGCTGTTGCGTACAAAACACTATTCATAAAAGTAGTTTTTAAATAATACATAGCAGAGGGCAGAGGTTTTTACTCAGTATACATCTAGTTTTGATTTAAGGTTATCTTGTTTTTTGTTCTAAAAAAGGAAAACTTATATTCTTGGATAACCCCAGACTTGCCTTCCAGTATGACTATTCCAAAAGGTACTTAGAATAATTGTTAGTTTAGTCATCTCAGTTAGAAAAAAATCTTGTTACTTCATATTCACGCCTATCAGATGAGGCTTATTCATTATTAGCTGAATAAAATGATAGTGCCAAACAAGTTAATCACCATGAAATAAATGCTTTTTATAAAATGAGGTTGAGTGATGGGGAGGCAAAAGGATTTATTAAATAGAAAAATTCAGTGTGCCTACTAACTTAAAAAATGCCTGAAATGCTAGAATATATTAGAAAAAATTTAAAATACACTACAGTAACCTGGCTCATCTTTACACATACATATGTTACTATGCTAAAGTGACATGCATCATGTCTTACTTAACTCAGGGCCTTGTTACCTTCAGAGTGTGAGCTGATACTATCTTAACTCCTACCCTGAAGTCTCACATTAGGCTTAAGTCACCAGTAACAACTAAGAACAACAACAAAAACAAAGAGTAGAAAGGTTATATGCAAATAAAACAATAAATCATCCTACCTCAGAGGTGCAAAATCTAGCTCACTTTGATGAAATAAGGAATCAGGCCCAAACTCTTCCTCTTGTGTCAAACATGTCAGCAAAGGCAAATCAGGAGAAGCAAAGCTGTCTTGTATGACTGCAAAGTTTCAAATGCAAAAATGTTGGAAATACTAAAAATTAACTTTAGCTTACTCACATAATACTTTAAAGAACCTAAACATGCTGCTATCTGGAAGTTTCTACAAGCTTTAGTATGGTAACATAACAATACCAGTAGCAATTACCTGACAAGGTCTAGCACTAAACCTATTTTAATATTTCACTTAATCCTCATGACAACCTTGAAAGAAGGGTATTATTATATGCACCTTGCACGTGAGGAAACATGATTACATTCAAACAGCCTAACTGCCAGGGTGAGACCTGAACCTAAACACTAATTTTCCTTCCATCTTATATCAAAGTATGCTCCATGGGCTCCTTGGCAACCCTAAGTCATTCTCAGAGGTGCATATGGTCAAAATTATATTCAAAATAATATTAAGATATCATTTGCCTTATTCACTCTCATTCATTCACATAGATATAGTGAAATTTTCTAGAAGTGTTACGTATGATATGGAATGTACAAGGAGACATCAGAAACTACGTATTTTCTAGTAAGTCCAACATTACAGATTTTTATAAAAGTAAAACAATGATACTCTCCTAAATATTTTGGTTTTGAAATATAGCTTTATTCTAAAATACCATGCAATTTGTTAAATGTAATAGTTATTTTTAATGAATTAATCTTTTTTAAAATTAGTGAGTTTTAATTTTTAGTATGGAAAAATATCAATAATCCACATGAAACAGAAGGTCTTTAGAGTCCCCAGTAACTTCAAAGAGAAGTCTGGTGACCAAAAAATTTGAGAACTAATTTAGAGAAAAAAACTACTGTTAATTCTTGAATGCCAGATTAGATAATTCTTATTAGAACACCCTTGAGCCAAGACGGAGATATACATAGACATGCTATATCTCCCTCACAACTAAGAAACATATCTACCTCAAAACTAAATAAAAACAAATAGAATTAGATAGTGAAAGGGGAAAAGATGGCTACCGAGTAAAGGGCAGCACTGACAGTGTTCTAACGCACCGGTGTGGCTAGAGTATAGGGTAGGGAGTACGAGACACTGGTAAGTTCCCTGAATTGAAGTGAAGCAGCTCAATAACAGTATGCAAGACGTAATAGAAGGAGTGTCTTTCCATCAGCCAACTGGAGTGAAAGGTGCAAAACATAAACCAAATCCAAAATACAATGAGACAGCCCAAATTAACAACCTAAAGGGCACCACAATAGCAACAAGTTGAGGAAATCTAGGAGGCTGCACCTCTGAACCCCACAAATCTCCTTCCACCGAAGGGCACTCCACGAAGGCAGGGAGTCAAAGCAGATTAATCCAAGAAACAAAAACAAGCAACAACAGACACCCAAAATGGGGAGAAAACCAAACAGTCCATCACCAAAAGGAGGAATCACCAGAAAGACTGCTAAATGAAATAGAAACAAGCAAACTATCAGGCATGAAATTCAAAGAAATAATTATAAGAAAACTCAATGATCTCAAAGACCTCAAAGAAAACTACAAAGAACTTCAGGGCAACTAAAAGGAACTTACTGAAAATTATACCAGCATTAAAAAGGACAGAAATCATCAGTAGAATGAACCAGGAGGAAATGAGGAATACGATCTCAGAACTGACGAACACAATAAAAGGAATTCAAAGCAGGTTAGATGATGCAGAGGACCAGATCAGCGAATTGGAGGACAACAGGGAAAAAAAATAACCAGACAGTGCAACAAAATGAAAAGAGACTGAAAAAGAATGATGAGGTTTTAAGAGAGATACAAGACAACATGAAATGCAACAATATCGGTATCACAGGGATACTAGAAAGAGAACAGAAGCAAGGAATAGGAAACCTGTTTGAAAAAGTAATGACAGAAAACTTTCCTAACTTGATGAGGGCAAAGGTCACTCAAGTTCGGGAAGCAAAGAGGGTCCCAATGCAGATGAACCCAAACAGGTCCACTCTAAGACATATCATAATTAAAATGGCAAATTTCAAAGTAGAGAATCTTAAAAGCATCAAGAGAGAAACAGCTAATAATATATAATGGGGCTCCGATAAGGTTACAAAATTATTTCTCAACAGAAACAATACAAGCCAGAAGGGAATGGCAAAAAATACTCCAAGTAATGAAAAACAAAGGCTTGCATCCAAGAATACTCTACTCAGCAAGGCTCTCATTCAAAATGGAAGGTGAAATAAGGAGTTTCCCAGACAAAAGAAGGCTAAAAGAATACACCTAAACCAAACCAGCACTGCAAGAGATGCTAAAAGGCCTAATTAAAAAAGGTAAAGAAATAAAGAAAGACAGAGGAATACAGGAACAAAGGAAAAAAATATCAATGAAGAAGTGCCTCTCAATAACCTTAAATCTAAATGGATTAAATGCACCAATAAAAATAGGGTAGCTGAATGGATAAGAAAACATGACACACATATTTGCTGTCTGCAAAAGACCCACCTCAGAACAAAAGACCAATACAGACTGAAAGTGAAGGGATGGAAAAATATATTTCAAGCAAATGGACATGAAAAAGAGACTGGGGTTGCAATACTTACATCGGACAAAATAGATTTCACAATGAAGGACATAAAGAGATAAAAAGGGCATTTCATAATTGCCCTTAAGGGGACAATCTATCAAGAAGACATAACCCTTGTAACATATATGCAACCAACGCAGGAGCACCCAAATATATAAGGAAAATCTTGAAGGACTTCAAGACACTAATAGTAGGGGATTTTAATAACCCATTATCAACAACGGACAGATCTTCCAAGCAAAAACAAACAAACAAACAAACAAACACAAAAAATCCCCACCAAGGATATTGTAGCACTGAACAACACTCCAGATGAAATGGACTTAACTGACATATACAGAACTTTTCACCCCAAAAGAGCAAAATACACATTATTCTCTAATGCACATGGAACATTCTCAAAGATAGACTACATGGTAGGACACAAAACAAGCCTCCACAAATTCAAGAAACTTGAAATCATACCAAGCATCTTCTCAGATTACAATGGATTGAAACGAGAAACCAATCTCAAGGAAAAAATCCAAAAACAATATATTAATGGAGCTTAATAACATGCTATTAAGTAATGAATGGGTTAATAATGAGATCAAAGAAGAAATAAAAAAGTATCTGGAAACAAATGAAAATGAACTCAAAACACCCCAAAACCTATGGGACACAGCAAAGGCAGTCCCCAAGGGGAAATTCAAGCAATACAAGCCTACCTAAAAAGGTTAGGAGAAATTCATAAACAACCTAACCATAAAGCTTCAAGAACTAGAATAGCAACCAAAGCCCAGAGTAAGCAGAAGGAAGGAAATTATCAAGACCAGAGCAGAATTAAACAACATAGAGAATAAAAGCACAATTCAAAGGATCAATAAATCAAGGAGCTGGTTCTTTTGAAAAGATAAAATTGACAAACCATTAACTAGAATCATCAAGAAAAAAAGAGGGCCCAAATAAACAAAATCAGAAACAAAAGAGGAGAAATCACAACTGATACCACAGAAATACAAAGGACTAAGAAATTACTACATACAACTATGTGATAATAAATTTGACAACCTGGGCGAAATGGACAAATTTCTGGAAATGCATAACCTGCCAAACTCAATCAAGAAAAGCAAAAAACCTGTAAAGACCATTAACAATTAGTGAAACTGAGGAATAAAAATAACTCCCAGTACACAAGTGCCCTGAACCAGATGGCTACAGAGTTGAATTTTACCAAATATTTAGGGAAAAACTAACTCCTATCATCCTCAAACTATTTCGAAAAATCCAAAAAGAGGGAAGACTCCCAAACTCTTTTTAGGAGATCAGTATTATTCTAATCCTAAAACCAGATCAAGACCCAACAAAGAAAGAAAACTACAGGCCAACATTTCTGATGAACTTAGATGCAAAACTCTCAATAAAATATTGGCAAACCAGGTCCAGCAATATATTTTAAAAAATCACACAGTGACCAAGCGGGATTCATCCCAGGGATGCAAGAATGGTTCGGTATTTGCAAACTGAAAGACAAAAACCATATGATTATATCAATAGATGCTGAAAAAGCATGATAAGGTACAGCGCCCTTTTATGATTAAAACCCTCCACAAAATGGGAATAGAGGGAGCATACCTCAACATCATAAAGGCCATATATGAGAAACCTGAGGTCAACATCATACTCAATGAGAAGAAACTCAGTCTTTCCCTTAAGATCAGGAACAAGGCAAGGGTGTTCACTCTCTTCATTTCTATTCGACCTAGTCTTGGAAGTTCTTGCCACAGCAGTCAGACAAGAAAAAGGAATCAAAGGCATCCAAACTGGAAAGGAGGAAGTAAAACTGTCATTATTTGCACATACCATGATAGTGTACATACAAAACCTGACAGACTCCACTAGAAAACTACTCCACCTAATAACTGAATTTGGCAAAATAGATGGGTACAAAGTCAACATCCAGAAATCTAAGGCATTTTTATACACCAACAATGAAACATCAGAGATAGAAGCTAGAAGACAAATCTCATTTACCATAGCAACAAGAAAAATAATGCACTTAGGAATAAACTTAACCAAGGAAGTAAAGGACTTGTACTCAGAAAACTACAGAACATTGAAGAAAGAAATTAAGGAAGATACAAATAAATGGAAGCATATACCATGTTTATGGCTGGGAAAAATTAACATCATTAAAATGTCCACACTATCCAAAGCCATCTACAGATTCAATTCAATCCCTATTAAAATATCAACATCATATTTTACAGAATTAGAATACTTTAAAAATTCATATGGAGTCAAAAACCATCCTGAACAGCTACAGCAATCCTAAGAAAGAATGAAGTAGGAGGAATCACAATACCAGATATCAGACTATATTACAAAGTCATAGTAATCAAAAAACAGTCTGGCACTGGCACAAGAAAAGACAGATCAATGGAACAGAAGAGAACCCAGAAATAAACCCAAGACTCCAATGGACAACTAATATTTGACAAATGGGGAAGGAACATTAAATGGGAGTGCAAATAGCCTCTTCAACAAGTGGTGTTGGGAGAATTGGTCAGGCACATGAGAAAAAATGAAACTAGACCACTGACTTACACCATACACCAGAATAAACTCAAGATGGATGAAAGACTTAAACATAAGCAGTGCCACCATAAAAACTCTTGAGGAAATCAGAGACAAAAAAAATTACAGATATCTCACACAGCAAAATTCCACTGAAATATCTCCCAGGACAAGGGAAATAAAGGAACAAATACACAAATGGGACTACATCAAACTGAAAAGCTTCTGCTCAGTCAAAGAAAACATCAATGAAAAAAAAGGGAACCAACCATATGGGAAAACATATTTGCCAATGATACCTCAGACAAGGGTTTGACCTCCAAAATATATAAAGAACTAATATGACTCAACACCAGGGAGACAAACAACCCAATTAAAAAAAGGGCAAAGGACCTGAACAGGCACTTCTCCAAGGAAGACATACAAAGGGCTCATAGGCACATGAAAGGATGCTCAATATCACTAGCCATCACAGAAATGCAAATTAAAACCACAATGAGATACCACCCCACACCAGTCAGAATGGCCATCATCAACAAATCAACAAACAATAAGTGCTGGCGAGGATGTAGAGAAAAGGGAATCCTGGCACACTGCTGGAGGGAATGCTAACTGGTGCAGCCACTATGGAAAACAGCATGGAATTTCCTCAAAAAACTAAAAATAGAACTGTCTTATGACCTAGCAATTCAGAAGAACCTATGCACCCCCATATTCATAGCATCACCATTCGCAACAGCCAAGTGCTGGAAATAGCCTAAGTGCCCATCAGTGGATGAATGGATCAAAAAACTTTGGTACATTTACACAATGGAATACTACAGAGCAGAAAGAAAGAAACTCCTACCTTTTCCGACAATGTGGATGGAACTGGAGAGTATCATGCTTAGTGAAATAATCCAGGCAGCAAAAATTAAATACATGTTCTCACTTAACACAGGAGACAAATGAACAAACATACAAGCAAACTAAACAGAACCAGAAACATGAATACAAGGAACACACTTTCAGTGTGTAGAGACAAGGGGGAGGGGGATGGAGGAGGCGGCAAAGGGGAACAGGAATGAGCATGGATGACCCATGGAAACGGACAACATGTGGGATTGACTGTGGGGTGGGGGATAAGGAAGGTGGGGAAGAGGAGAGCAAAGGGGGAAAAGTGAGATGAATGTAATATAACAACAATAAAAAAAGAAAGAAGGAAATACAAACAGAAGTTCTAGAAAATCGAACTACCTAGAAGTGCAACAAAGGATGACATAAAGAAATACTCAGCCAGACAGCTAGGAGGGGAGGAACTGAGTTGGAGAGCAGGGGAAGCAGCACGGGAGCTGAGGCTGCAGTGAATAGCAGTCATACATATAAACCTGGGAAGTGATCCCAGCCACAGACCAGCCTGTGCACCTCACGGTTCTGGCACCAAAGAAATATACAGTCACATTGCTTCTGACTGTGAAAACCAGTGGGGATTGAAACCACTAGTCTCAACATGCAAGTGGCATTGCTCCCTCTCAGACTCCTCCCCCACATGCAGCACAAGATGGTAAAACAGGTCACCCCACACTGATGAATACCTAAGGCTCTGCCTCTTACAACGTAACAGGTACAACAGCTTTATCTAAGGCACAGAGGCAAACACAGAAAGCTGTTAAGTTGAGGGGACAGAAAAGTATGGCCCCAAAGAGGATGCAGATCAAAGTTTCAATGGGAGAACTGAGTGACTAGGAGATAGCCAACCTAACAGACACAGAGTTCAAAAGACTGGTGATATATATGCTCATAGGTTTGATAGATATGCTTAAGTACAGCAAACTCAGAAGGTAAGAAGTAAAGGCTATGTTAAGTGAAACAATGGAAAATCCATATGAAACCAAGGGTGAAGGGAAGGAAACCATTATTCAAATAAATGATTTGGAACAGAAGAAGAAATAAACAGTCAATTGGTACAGAATGAGGAAACAAGAACTGAAAAACGAGGAGAGGCTTAGGAATTTCCAGGATAGCTTTAAATATGCCAACATCTGAATCATAGGGATGCCAGAGAAGAAGAGCAAGAGCAAGAAATTAAAAACTTATGTGAAAAAATAATGAAGGAAAACTACTCTAATTTGGCAAAAGAAATAGACATACAAGTCCAGGAAGCACAGAGAATCCCAAACAAGCTAGACCCAAAGAGGAACTCACCAAGACACACCATAATTAAAATGCCAAGGTTTAAAGGTAAAGAGAAACTTAAAAGCAGCAAGAGAAAAGAATAGAGTTACTTACAAAGGGGTTCCTATAAGACTGCTAGCTGATTTCTCAAAAGACACTCTGAAGGCAAGAAAGGACTGGCAATAAGTATTCAAAGTAATGAAAAGCAAGGACCTACAAGCAAGATTACACTATCCAGTAAAGCTACCATTCAGAATGGAAGGGCAGATAAAGTACTTCCCAGACAAGGTAAAGCTAAATAAAGGAGTCCATCATCACCAAGCCATTATTATATGAAATGTTAAAAGGACTTAAGAAAAAGACCAAAACTATGAACATTAAAATGACAACAAACTCACAACTATCAATAGAATCTAAAAAACAAAAACAAACTAAGCAGATAATCAGAGTGGGAACAGAATCACAGTTATGGGGAACATTTGGAGGGGGAAGGGAGAAAAGGAGGGAAATGGTGCACGGATGAAGAAGGATAATTGGCTGGCACAGAATAGACAGGGAGATGTTAATACTAGTACAGGAAAGAGTAAAGCCAAAGAACTTATATGCATGACCCATGGACATAAACTAAAGGGGGGGGGGTATTGCTGGAGGGAAGGGAGGTGCTGGGCAGAAGGAAAGGAAAAAGAAATTGGGACAACTGTAACAGCATAATAAGAAAAAAAAAGCATGCTCTTGAATGTATACAAAATAAGTACAAACTCCTTATTCCTTACAGTATTTACAGAAATACAATACAAAATATTAAATAATAGAATCAAATCTATACAATCACAGTATCCTATTTAATATTAATTTAGCTGGGTTATATTTTGCCAAAACTAAAGGGTTCTTTCAAGATACATGTAATAATAGTGTTGCTACAGTTTACTTTCTTGATGTCAGAATGCTTATAACTGCACAGCCTCCCTATCATTAACTATCACACCCTTGTTTTAACTTTTGGTCTGTCCATTTTGTAGATGGAAAGTTCCATGTGTGCTTTATTCACAGCTGTATCTTCACTGCCTAGCAAAATACCTGCTATTCTTAGTGGGCATTCAAAATAGATTTATATTTATGGAAACAATTAATTAAAAATGAGAAACCTTTACCACCAAGGATTAACTCATATGATTACTCTTTGGCCTCAGCTTTGAGACCCAGTCATAAACCTTCATAACCTTGATTTAACTTTTGTAAGTCCTTCACTCCTCTTAAGAATCATTAAGGATTTTTTATGTTTGTTTTTAACAAAAGACCCCACATTTCCTCACATTTGGATGCTGTTGATAGCTTGGATCACATTTTTTTTTTTTTTTACCCAATTGTTCTGGCACCAGTTTTCATTATGACATTTGCCATTGGTGAGACTAATATATCCCCAATAACTGTAGTATTCATGCATAACAAAATACCAATGATAAACTTTCCTTGGCCATTAGATCCAAGGATCTGCTCTAATAATAAAAAAAAATGTTCTACATTATCTATAGGAAATGAGAATATAGAGTTATAAAACTTTGTTACAAAAAATTTTAGAAGCCAGACACACAATCTCCTACCAAATGCTTAAATTCTACATTAGAGAATTTAGCTTGACATTTTGCCATATGAGCTCACATTTGTTGTTGTTGTTGTTGTTACATAGTCTTTTCATTAGTAAATGGCTCTGGTAATAAGTTCTTTCTTTTTAAAAATTATTTATTTTTAGAGTGGAAGGGAGGGAGAAAGAGAGGGAGAAAAGCATCAGTGTGATAGAGAATCATCCATCAGATGCCTGCTCCAAGTGCTCTGAACCAGGACCAAACCCCAAACCAGGCATGTGCACTGATTGGAAATTGAATAGCAACAACCTTTTGCTTTGTGGAATGATGCCCAACCAACTGGGATACACTGGTCAGGGCAAGTTTTTTCTTATATCAAGTTTAAAACAGCCTTTTTAAAAGATATATATTCTTATTTTAATCTCCAGACTAGGAATTTGCAAATATTTTTATAAAAAGCCAAGGTTTTTTTTTAAGATTTTGTCAGTCATATATAGTCTCATACTTTGTTTTTAAAATCCTTTAAAAATGCAAAAACCATTATTAGTTTGTAAATAAATCAGGCCTTGGCCTGCAGTTTGCATGCTCCTGCTATAGGTCATTAAAGTACTCATATATATTACTGTTATTTTCTGTTTACTGGATTGCCGTCTCAAAAGGAGGTAGCTTTCCTTTATATATTCCTAACATCTAACACATAAATAAATATTTGTTAAAGGAATGAATAAAAATAAGCTGCTTCCTCTTTGGCATGACAGGTCCTTGAACACCTGATCATAGCAAAGTCTTCTCTTTCATCTACTCATAGTCATCTCCTCCCACAAAGGAACTCTACATAGTATTGTCAACATCTTCCTTAAAATATGAAGCTGAAATTAAAATAGACTTTAATGATCCACATCACAGAATACATGGGCACTAATATTTTGATTAGAATAGTGTTAGCTTATGTTCGAAAAGAACTTAACTCCTATTCATGCTCCTCTAAAAAACTCACAAGACAACTTCATGGTTGTACCCGTTTTTCTGATAAAAGGTAACTTAAAAATCTGGTGGATTTTTTCAATTTTTGAAAAAAACATCTGAGGGAAGGAAGAGCAAAGTAATATTTTTCTAAAGTATGATTTAGTCATGAAAAAAATTTAAATTATCATATTGGTTTATAGCACTTGTACCCACAACGATCCTAAGTAGTAACAGTACGATTTACTCTATCTCCTACTTCAATGATTTGAGAGGAACTTAAAAGATTACCTTTTGTAAAGAGCTAATGAATCGGTTCAATATACAAAAAAGGAAAGTAGTAAGATCTACCTCAGACAAGTCATTCTACCTCTATCTCAATTTTTGGGTCTGAAAACTAAGAATAACAACATATGTCATAATCAATTCTAATCTACTGAGGTAAGAACGAACATTTGTTTCTTCATTTGTGTATTTACTGAGTAGTCACAGGGTAACAGAGAAAAACTTCCACAACTTTGGGATTGAGGAGGCATACCCACAGGGGCAGAAGTTATCAACTTTCTGCCTTCTGTGAGCAACAGAATATGATAAAATGAGAGGCAACTGCACATTTAACATAACTACACCAGCTGACCTTTGTGGAAAACCAAAAATAAGCTAATCTTTGAGTAGGGCACTACAGCGCTCCTAAACACAAGAAAGGATTTCACGAACATTGACAACAGTATGGCGATTGTGGAGAAAGAGGATGATAAGGATAAATGGTAATGAAAAAAATACATTAAAAATAAATTTTTTAAAAAGAGGAAGGATTTAAATGCAGGACTCAAAGTCCCCCAAAAGTAAGAATTTTATAAATATGGAGTATTCTACTAGTTAAAAAAAAAAAAAAAAAAAAAAAGAGGCATTACCTAGCAATGGAGAACAAAAGAGATCTCTGTTGGGTTCCTTTACTTGATTTTCTGATTGGGTCAAAATACTTTCCTCCACAGAGGGCAAGTCTGTCATTTCTGTCCCTTTCTCTCTCACTTTAAACCTGGTCTGGGTTGTATCCGAGGTGTGGGAAGAGTCGATTTCTTGAGGAAGAAAATGCCAAGATTCTGTTCTCTAAAACAATAATTTTGAAAGAAGATATGCTAAGTTATTAACTGAATTAACATACATATTAACATTCAGATTAGAATATCCACTCACAGTTTCCTATTTGATAACATCCTCATCAAAGTTTATAAAAAGTACAGCTTTCTAGCCCTGGCTGGTGTGGCTCAGAGGATTGAGTGCCAGCTTATGACTCCAAGGATTGCCAGTTCAGTTCCCAGTCAGGGCACATGCTTACCCACGTTATAGGCCAGATCTCCAGACAGGTCCCCAGCTGGGGGCATGTGAAAGGCAACCATGCATTGTTGTTTCTCTCACTTTCTTCCTCCCTCCCTCCCTTTCCCTCTCTAAAATAATGAATATAATCTTTTCAAAAATGCAAAACTTTCTGAAAAAAATTCCAAACCTAAAGCTACAAAATTCTCTACATGTGACTTTACTGAACTTTTATTAGCTATACCAGTTTCTAGTGGACTCTTCCCTCCTCCCAATAACATTATCATAACATCCATGAATGGTGATAATTTTGTCTCTTACAAATATTTATACTCTTAACATTAATGGCACGGTTCACAGCAATACTTCTAAAAATAACTATGGAAAGGATCAGTTTTTCCTATTTCTGATTCACCACAGAAAGACATCTTATTAAAACACTAATAAAAATTAGTAAGTAAATAAAAACAATAAACTAATTTTAAAACTAGTAAAAATAAACAGAAAAGTAAAATTTAAGCCCAAAATACAAAACACAAGCCCAAGTATTTAATTTCTAGTTCTAAAAAGCATAAGGTCACTCTGCCAAAGTTTCTAAATACTTCATCTCAATTCTTTTACTTATCTCTTGAAAAACCAGTAACAATAAATTCATGAACTGGTGCCAATCCACAGACCACACTGGGTAGCAACGTTAAAAAAGTTGAATTGAATACTAATCATAACCAGTTGTATAAAGTATTTTTTTTTCCTAATTTTGGTATTGGTTAATAATTAAGAAGATTCTTTCTGTGATGCTATGAAAGAATTTTTTACTTTCATATTGAATTAATTTGATTAGGATTGAGCCCTGAATTTGATCAAGCTATAGTACAGCCTCATTTTTCCCAATTAAATCTGATAAAGTATAGCAATAATTTTCTTTATATTACAATGCCTATTTCTTATTTTGGTTGGTCAAATTCTTAACATGTTCTATCATATGAGTCATATTAAGATTCATTAATCAGCATTTAGAATTTTTTAATTTTATTCAAACTAGTAATTTAAAAACAAAACAGTCCACCCATTTTTCTCACCCCCTACCACCCATCCTGGAATCATCAATCTGTTCTCTATATCTAAGGCTTAGTTTTTTTGTTTTAGATGCCACATATAAGCTAGCCATGCAGTACTTGCAGTATTTGTCATGCCCCCCCTGCTTATTTCACTAAGTATAATGCCCTTAATGTCCATCCATATTGTCCCTAATGGCAAGGTTTCATTCTTTTTAGGGCTTAATATTCCATCATATGTGTGTGTGCACGCATGTGTGAGTGTATACCACATTTTCTTTATTCATTCATCCATCAATGGACATTTAGGATACTTCCATATTTTGGCCCTTAGAAATAATACTGCAGTGAACATGGGGGTGCATAAATTATTTTGAGTTAGTTTTCATTTTCTATGGATAAATACCCAGAAGAGGAATTGCTGCATCATATGGTAGTTCTATTTTTAATATTTTGAAGAACTTCCATACTGTTTTCCATAGTAACTATACCAATTTCCATTCCTACCAACAATGCAGTTTCCTTTTCTCTGCATCTTTTACCGTAAACTCTTCTTGTTTCTTTTCTTGTTATTCCATTCTAACAACTGCAAAATGTTATCTCATTATGGTTTTAATTTGTATTTCCCTGATAATTAATGATACTATTTTTTCATGTACTGTTGGTCATATGTATGTCTTCTTTGGAAAAATGTCTTCAGATTTTCTGCCCATTTTAAAAATTGTTTGGTTTTTTGCTATTGAGTTGTATAAATTAGTTCTGTATTTTGGATATTAACCAGTTTTCAGATATATGATTTGCAAATATTTCTCCAATTCAGTAGGTTACCTTTTCTTTCTTTCTTTTTTTTTTAAGAATTTATTGTTTCTTTTAGAGAGAGGGGAAGGGAGAGAGGCAGAGAGGAAAAGAGCCATCAATGTATGGTTGTTGCCTTTCGCCTGCCTCCAGCTATGGATCTGGCTAGAGATCTGACTTGCAACCTGGTTATGTGCCCTGGGTGGGAATTGAACCAGTGACCTTTGGGTTCTCAGGCTAGCACCTTACCCACTGTGCCACCAGTCACGGCTTTGCCTTTTCATTTTGATTGTTTCCATTGCTATACAAAAGCTTTTTGGTTTGATGTGTCCCACTTGTTTATTTTTGCTGTTGATTTTGACATCAGATTAAAAAATTCATAGCCAAAGCCTATGTCAAAGAGCTCACTGCTAATGTTTTCTTCTAGGAGTTTCAGATATTATGTTCAAGTCTTCAATCCTTTTTGAGTTAATTTTTGTGTCTGGTATAAGATAATGGTCCAGTTTTCCCAACATCATTTATTAAAGAGACAATCCTTTACTCATTGCATTTTCTTAGTTCCTTTGTTGTAAATTAATTGACCTTATATGCATGGGATTATTTCTGGGCTTTCCATTCTGTTCCATTAACCTATGAGTCTGTTTTTATGCCAGTGCCATATTGGTTCTATTACTGTAACTCTGTAATATATTGGGTTGGCCAAGAAGTTCCTTTGATTTTTTACTGTGAGATGCCTCTTGTATCACTTAGTTGCCTTTAACTTCATTCAAAACAATTTTGTCAAAGTGCACTGTAACAGTAGTCATATTAATACTGAAGATGGAAGAAAATATGCAAGACTTTTGGCACATTATTCTTTATTATTTCAAGAAAGGTAAAAAACGCAACTGAAATGGAGGAAAAAAAATATTTGTGCAGTGTATAGAGAAGGTGCTGTGACTGATCTAAGGTGTCAAAAGTGATTTGCGAGGTTTCATGCTTGAAGTTTTTCTCTGGAAGATGCTCCACAGTTGGACAGACCAGTTGAAGTTGATAACCATTAAATTGAGACAATAACTGAGAATAATCAATGTTACACCCTGTGGGAAACAGCCTACATACTCAAATTTTCCAAATGAATAGTTATTGGTGAAAATGAAAAATGTGTCCTTTATCTTACAAAAAAAGTCCCATATGAGCTTTTCAGCCAACACCATAGTTTAAAGTTAGGAAGGGTGATAATTCTACTTCTGTTCTTTTTCAAGACTGCTTTTACTATATTGGGTCTTTTGTAGTTCCATAAAATTTGGGGATGTTTTGTTCAATTTGTGTGGGGAAAAATATGCCACTGGGATTTTAATGGGGATTGCAGTGAATCTGTAGATTGCTTCTAGTCATATGAACATCTTAAAAATATTAATTCTTCCAATCATGAACACAGAATATCTTTCCATTTTTTGGTGTCTTCTTCAACCTCTTTCATCAATGCCGCAGTTTTCAACGTACAGATCTTTTACCTCCTTGGTTAAATGTATTCTTAGGTGTTTTATTCTTTTTGATAAAATTATAAATGTAATTCTCTTTTTTCTGATAGTGTATTATTAGTATATAGAAACACAACTGATTTTTGTGTACTAATTTTATGTCCTGCAACTTTACTAAATACATTTATTAGTTATAATAGTTCTTTCTGGTAGATAATTTAGTGTGTTCTATACATAATATCATACCTTCTGCAAACAGTTTAATTTTTACTTTTTTTTTTTCACTTGTGATGTTCATGTTAATTCTTACGCCAAACTGTTTTCTGATGAAGAGAGCATTGTGCTTTATGTAAGAATGGAAACCTTAAAATAATCACCATAAAGCTTCTAAGACTTACGGGAGAATAAACTAGAATATAAACAGATATAAGATGAAATCCACAATGTTGGAATTATAGATGGTTAGAGCGGCCCAGACGACTAGAAGACAAGCCCAAACCACCATCAGAAGAATGAAATATTATATGGTCCAAGGTGTATCCTTCAAGTTTTGCCTCAACACTCAGTCTGAATTACGAGGATTGATCTTCAGTTCAATCCAGCTGGCAGAAACTGACTATGCAACTTTCCATTGTATTTATTGTACAATGTATGTTCTAGAAGGTTCCTTTAATGCTACACCATAGTACTTTTTGTCTCAGCAATTTGAGGGCGTGCAAATTCCACAAAATCATCAATAAGAACAGGCCATGCTCCTTCTTTATCATAATTAGACATATCATCTGCAATCGTTGTACTGAAGTCTAAAAGAAGATTCCAGGTATTTTTGGTACTGATCGTTTATGATGTTCCAACAAAAATTTATTCCATAAGTCTAAGAATTTAAATCTTCCGTTAAGCACTAAGTTCTAGTAGGCAATGGCCATTTTTAATCTAATCCTTTTTGTCCTGGATTCTTTGCAAAATTAAAAGTAAACTGGTAAAAATCCTTAAGTTGTCCTGGTTCTTTCAATTCTTGTTCCATCTTGGGTATCTGGGCCTTTAGTTTTTCTATGCTGTCACATCCTAATTCTGTCATGTTGTCTATGAACTCTTGTTTGGAGAACTCACACTGTGTTGCTGCTCTGAACTTCCATGCAATGATCAACACACTAATGCTGGATGAATTGAGTGCCAGATCATCACAGAACTGCTGTACACCATCTATTCCAACTTTATGTGCATTTTGCAGATCTTTGTATTTATTGTCTAGTTTTTCTAACTTCTTCTAGTCCAATGATTCTTTTATACTCTCTTGTATATAAAGTTCAGGATTTTGAAAAACATTGTTGCAACATCTAACTTCCAGTCATTTTGAGACAGACAGCTTACTGCTGTTTTCTCACTAGATTGTGTGAAGATCATAACTTGACAAATCATCGCATAACTTCTGCGATGATTTCAACTTGTTTATGTTGGTATCCTCCAGGCCTCTCTACTTCTACTTTTTCTATCTGGTTGCCTCTTATTTCTCCTGCTTGCTGATTTTCTGGCTAGGACTTCCAACTCTGTGGAAAAAACTAGCAAGAGTAGGGGTGGGCATCCCTCATCTAGAGGAAAAGCTTTCAACTTTTCATAACTAGTATGATGTTAGCAGTGGGCTTGCCATATGTTTCAAATATATGACTTGGGCCTTAACTCTGTTGAGATACATTCCCTCTATACCCACTTTGTTCAGTTTTTAACAAATAACTACTGAGTATTGTCAGATGCTTTTTCTACTTTTACTGAGATGATCACATGATTTTTACCCATCATCTTGTTAATGCTGTATATCACATTGACTAATCTGTGAGTGCTGAAACACCCTTGCATTCCTGGAAGAAATCCTACTTGATAATGTTGTCTTGACCCTTTTGATATATTGTTTAATTCAGTTTGCTAATATTTTGTTGAGGATTTTTGCATGTCTGTTCATCAGAGATATTGCCTATAGTTTTCTCTTCTTGTGGCATCCTCATCTTGTTTTGGTATCGCAGTGCTGCTGGCCTCATAAAATAAGTTTGGTAGCGTTCCCTCCTCTTCTAATTTTTTGGAAGAGTTTGAAAAGAATTGGTATTAAGAAGTTTTGGTAGAATTCACCAGTGAAGTCATCAGGTCCTGGACTTGTGTTCATTGGGAGTTTTTTAATTACAAATTCAATCTCTTTACTAGTCTCTTCAGATTTTCTATTTCATCTTGAAACAGTCTTGGTAGAGTGTATGTTTCTAGAAAAATACCTGTTTCTTCTAGGTTATCACAATTTGTTAGCATATAATTGTTTATAGCAGTTTCTTATGATCTTTTATTTCTGTGCTATCAGTTATAACAACAATTTTTTTTCAATTAAATCTAGTAAATAAAGCAATAAATTTCTTTATATTGCAACATCACCACATTTCTTACTAGAGTGAACTCTTAACCATATTTCTTAACACAGTCTTTAACATTTTCATTCATATACAGTTATAATATGGCTATACCTAATCAGTCTTCTATTTTCAATTTTTAAAAAGATTTTATTTATTTATATTTAGAGAGAAGGGAAAGGAGGGAGGAAGAAAGGGAGAGAAATATCAACGTGTGGTTGCCTCTAATGTGTCCCCAACCAGGGACGTGGCCTGCAACCCAGGCATGTGCTTGGACTGAGAATTGAACAGGCGACGTTTGGATTTGCAGGCTGAAGCCCAACCCGCTGAGCCACACCAGTCAGGGCTTAATCAGTATTTTAGAATGCCTTCTTTGTTTTCTAACATCACTCCAAAACTTTGTTCTGTATTTATTTTATATAAGAAAATTCAGTTTTCCTTAAAAATATAAAGATTTCACCAGTGAATCTATTCAACACTTTTTGATGACTGGTACTATAATAACTTTCTCCATTTCTTCCCTAGTAGTACTAGTCCACTTCTATAAGCTTTAATAGGTTTGTATTAAGTCTATCTCATTTTTTTTCTCTTGACTGGATTCACTAGAAATATATCCATTTTTTCCTATCTTCAATTTAACAATTTTATTATATTTCTAACTTAGTTATTTGCTCTCTTTCCCATGTTCCCTCCACTTGTAGTTTTTCCTTATCTAAAGATTTTGGTTAAATAATGAATTCATCTGACTTTACATTTATTTATTTAAATAAAAAGATGGCATTATATTGATGGTAATCTACATACTTAGATACGTAATGCATTGATTTTCATTATTTTGTAGTCTATTACTGGAGTCTTCTTCCTTGACTAACGCAAATGTATTTTAAGAGAATATGGATTTTTCATTCCAAAATTACCCATAAAAATTAATTTATTATAATTAGAAAAATTTTCATATTTTCAAACAAGATTTGCCTTTGGAGAGCTAATTTCAGAATTTAAAATATACTAACCAAATGCTTTTTCAGTAAGTTTAAAAATAAATAACCATCCACTACTCAATATCAGTTATGTAAATATATACAGAGGAAAGAATGGACAGAAATACTGTAAAATATTAACAAGACTCATGGCTTGTGGGATGCTGAAACAGTAAACCTTTCTGCTTGAATTTTCTCCTTATCTGAATCCAAGCTGCAGTGCATTGCTGAGGAAAGCACATACCCAGAAAGGTTTTCCTTTAAATTGGTGACATTAAATTCAGCATTGCCTGAAAAATCCTACCATAATTTCCTGGGAGTTGGCTCGCTAAAATGACTTATTTCTTCTCAGAATTACTGAACTCTCCTTACTCATTTTCTTCTTAAAATTAAAAAAAATTACATATTGGCGGGGGGAGGGAGAGACAGGAACATCAATTGTGATTCCAGTAAATATGCACTGATTGGCTGATTCTTGTATGTGCCCTGCCTGGGGATGGAACCCGTAACCCTTGGCATATTCGGATGATGCTTTAACCAACTGAATTACCTGGCCATGGCCCATCTTTCCTCAAATTGAACTGGTGACTTCATTTCATATTGCAATAAGTAAAGAACAGGAGATGAAACTTCCTACCACCAAATCTACAAACCTATTATGTATCCAGGTTTTCATCTGTGGCTTTAAAAAAAAAAAGTCTCCACCTATAAAAGGCATTCTCATCTCACCCCAATTTTTTTTGGTTATTTCCTTCCTATGATTCTCCCATGTTCCCTCTCTACAAATCATTCCTTTCCCCAAATATACTTGCCGAATTAAATAAAATTTAAAAAAAAATTCTGTTCAAGAGTCTTTTTCTTTCTGCAGTTTGTTCCTATGTTTCTATCACACAGTTGATTCCTTGTATAATACCTTCAAATCAATATGAAAAAGCCCTCCTCAAATATCTAAATATTTTGACACATGTGAGCAGGGAGGGCAAATAAGCACTTGAACAAAATAAATTCTGAGGGCGAAGTATAAACTGGAGATGCAAATTTAAGATTTTTAAGTATAAAGCCCTCAAACTAGATGAGAACCATAACATTTCAACATTTCAACATTTCAAGCAGAAGTCAAAAACTCAAATGTGTATTGGGACAGAGAGATAAATAGAATTGAGTAAATCTGTCTGGAATTAAGACAGTGATGAGACTGTTTATGCACTATATGCACACTTTAAGGTGTTCTACCTAAAAAAATTTAAAACATTATGCTAAAGAAATTATTTTTGCAAATTATATTTGGGCCATATTCAGGCCCACATGTTGCAACCTTTGATTTCAAGGTTTAAAGGGTAAGATAAAGCAGCAAAGAAAACTGAAGGAAAATAAGTAGCCAGAGGAGTAGAACAGAAACCATAAGAAGCCAAAAAATGATTTTGAAGGAATTATACAATGGTTAACAGCATCAAACAATATTTACTGCAAAAACCTAAAATGATGACAAAAAGTGTTCACTGTATTCAGCAACGTAAACATTGTTCATAACACCTCCTTTCAGAGTTTAGATCACATCGCAAAGTATCAACAGAGCAAGGAGAAGTAGAAGATACCATTGATAGAGGCCAACAACCCCTCTGTCCAATTGAAAATCTTCTATGATTTTTGATATAGGGCATATATGACCCTTGAACAACATTAGGCATGCCAACTGCTCTGTCCAGTTGAAAATCTGTGATTTTTGACTTCCCCAAAATTTAACTGTCTTCACTATCCACAGGGGATTGGTTTCAGAACCCCTGTGGATATCAAAATCCACAAAAGGCCAAGTCTCTATTTAAATGGCATAGAGCAATGTATACACTCAGCCCTCCCCATCCATAGACTCCCAACCATGGATCAAAAACATTACAGGTATTTATGAAAATATTCTGTGTGTAAGTGGACTCACACAGTTCAGACCTGATATTCAAAAGTAATCTGAGGATTGAACAAGATGGCGGTGGAGTAAGTGGAACCTATACCATTCTCTTCCCAAGACCAAACTGGAATTACAACATAACTGGAAAGAAATCATCCGGAAAAAACAAGAGAACACCAACTGGAGAGAAGCCTTATAACCATGGACAGAACAGAAGAGGCCAATTAGCCACAACGTGACTGCGGAATTGCGAGAGGCTGGTGGGGCTCCCACAGGCAGCAGCTGAAGGAACTGAGAAACATCTCTGCAGCCCAGGGTTCCACATGAGAAAGGGGTGGTTCTAAACCCCCAGCTAGGCTTCCCAGCCTAAAGCAACACAGCTGAGAGTAAATCAGCACCCAGCTGTGAAAAGCAAAAAGACACCAGCTTTGGCTGGCTTGACAGAGAGACCTAGTTCTTAAAAGGACCATGCATGAAAATACAGTGACACCCACCTACCCTGGGCTCCAGCAGAGAAAGGTCAGAGTGGACTAGAGATGCTTGGGGAAAGTTTGGGTCAGTGGCTTTAGGGGGAGAGCTGGGGGAGCAGCCTGTGAGTCCAGTGCAGACCCATCCCCCATACAGCCAGCAGACCACTCTTCTCCAAAGGGTGGGAGCCTGAGGGGAAGCCACAGCCCCATCCATAGGAATTAATCTGCCCCACCCAGCAGTGCCTAACCTGACCTCAGATCACAGGTTGATTGGATAACCAACTGAATTAATCTGCCCTGCCCAGCAGGTGCCTAAAACTGGCCACTGATTACAGACTGATTGGATTAAGAAACAAGGGAGACCTAGACAGTGAACCTTTGGTAGTCTCCAACTGGCTACCTAGGCCCAGACTGGGATATGATCTGACATCACCAAGAATGGAGCCAGGAAGTAAAAAAATGTGCACCTCTACACCACAGAAGGTCACACCACTAAGAAAGTAAGTCAAGCAGACCAATCCAAGAAGCAGAAGCAGACAAGGGTCACCTAAAATGGGGAGACAAAGAAATAAACCCTCAGCAAATGAAAAGGAGGAATCCCCAGGAAGAGTGCAAAATGAAATAGAGGCAAGCACACTATCAGACATGGAATTCAAAAAAATGATAAGAGAGAAAGAAGCTCAATAGCTCAGCGAGCTCAAAGAAAACTATAAACAACTCTAGGGGAACTACGAAGAACTCCAGGAAAGCTATAGAAACTTACTGAGAACTACACCAGCATTAAAAGGACATAGAAACCATCAATAAGAGCCAGGAGGAAATGAATACAATTCCTGAATTGAAGAACACAGTAGAAGGAATCAAAAACAGGCTAGAAAAGGAGAGGATCAGATCAATGAGCTGGAGGTCAATGTAGAAAAAAATTCCCAGACAGTGAAACAAAATGAAAAAGACTGGAAAAGAATTAAGAGGTTTTAGGACAGGACAACATGAAATGTAATAATATCCATGTCATAGGGATACCGGAAGGACAAAAGGAGCAAGGGACAGAAAACCTGTTTGAAAAAATAATGGTAGAAAACTTCCCTACCTTGAGGAGAGAAAATGTCATGCAAGCTCAGGAAGCACAGAGGGTCCCAATGAAGAGGAACCCAAAGAGACCTACTCCAAGACACATCATCATGAAAATGGCCAATTTCAAAGACAAGGAGAGAATCCTAAAAGCAGCAAGAGAGAAACAGCTAATAACATACAAGGGGGCTCCTATAAGGTTATCAGCTGATATCTCAACAGAAACATAAGACGCCAGAAAGGAATGGCAAAAATTATTTCAAGCAATGAAAAACAAAGGCCTGCAACCAAGAATACACTACCCAGCAAGGCTCTCATTCAAAACGGAAGGTGAAATAAGGAGTTTCCCAGACAAAAGAAGGCTAAAAGAATACATCTCCACCTAACCAGCAATGCAAGAGATGCTAAAGGGTCTGCTTTAAGATGAAGAAACAGAGAGACAGAAAGAAACACAGGTACAAAGGGAAAAATAAATTATGAATAAGTACCTATAAATAATAACCTTAAAGGTAAATGAATTAAATCCATCAATCAAAAGACATAGGGTAGCTGAATGCATAGGAAGCAACTTTAACTTATGAATGCTTTAAAATGATCTTATTATAAATAGATTTTACTAAAGGTATAATTTTGTATATTACTTGTATCTGCATTACTGCAGGTTAAGTTTTCTTAGATTGGAATTATTTCACAATATGGGAAAATCATGTTACTTGCAATAACTCAGAAAAAATAAGAAATGTGGATGTATATTACATAGAATATATGCTATCTTTCTTATTCACTGTGACGAAATATGTGCTTGTTTGTGGGTGTGTAACAGATTTTGTTAGCAATTTACGTTTTAAATAGCAACCAACTAGTAAGTGCGTTGAGAAATCAGTCAATCTTTAGGTTAGAAAAGATGCTGAGAATGAAGACCAATTTGGGACGGAAGTTGCGAACTACTAAACTATATGATCCATGTACATAGACAATATATATTCTCATATTAGCATGTAAATTAGATGAGATTCCTTTCAAATAGGTAGTGGAAATATACATTTCCAGTTAGGAAGAAGGCCTCCAAACTGGGGATGCTTGGGAAAAGATATTAACACTATAATAAACTTTATTATTGAAATGTGAATATACCTTGTCTCTACTTCAACAGACTCTCAAATAGTTCAGGGGTTAGTTTAGGACCACACAGGAAGTCAACCACAAGTTCAAAAAATAGCTAGAATACTATTCTACAAAATTATTTAAATTCTAGGGCTTTTTATTTTTTACTTCGACTTAGGTAGGCATAATAATTTCTACTCTGAGGACCAGCTGAGCACTGCAGTGCCATTATTTCTGAAGGCTTCAACTTGTAAAACACATGTAGAGGAAAAAACAGAGGGTACTGAAAGAAGTAATACCTGTGCACTGCCAAAAAAAAAAAAAAAAAAAAATCAATCTACCATTTTAGATGGAAAACTCCAGAAAGAGTAAGTTGTAGTTCCAGTAGCTTAAAATAAAATTGAGTTGTATTATTGGAGGGGGAAGGACCTGACTCAAAAACCAAATTCATTTTTTACTATGGGTTTGGCACTGTCTCTAGGACAACTTTCATAAAAGTGAGTTCTGCAATATATATAATTTCTGTGATATAGTTCGCAAAAACAGCATTCCAGAGTAAAATAAGTATTAAAGAAGGAAAAAAACAGCATAATTTGCTAAATATATCTAAAATACTATCACTTAACATGCAATATTTATATAAGCTATTGGCATATTTAAAATTTTTTGTATCAACTCTTCAAAACCCAGTATGTACTTTAAGTATGTGTAAAAATATGTATGTGTGTAAATGTATTTTTGCATGTGTTTGGTAACACAGCAATTCATATTACTTAAAAGAGTAATTCTTGAAACATGAATTAACACAGGCATTTTGAAATAATGAAAAGAAAACTTTGTATTAATATTGAGAGGCTGACAGAAGGCAGTAATTAAATGGTGAATTATCTGGACATGAAAGGGAAAAAAAAAGTACACATTGGTGGTTACAGTATAGACAGGGGGATATTAAGAAGAATAAAGGAAATGGAGAAGCCAAAGAACTTATATGCATGACACATGGACATAACTATGGGGGGCATTGCTAGAGGAAATGGGGTACTGGGTGGAGGGGAACCAAGGTAGGGAAACTGGGACAACTGTAATAGCAAAATAAAATATATTTAAAAAACCCTAAAATCAAATGGGAATTAAGAATTCAGGTTAAAATCTTCTTTATATTTTCAAGTAAAAATAAAATTGGCCCCACTTGGTGTGGCTCAATGAATTGAGTGCCGGACTGTGAACCAAAAGGTCATGGATTCAATTCCCATTCGGGGCACAGGCCTGGGTTGCAAGCCAGATCTCCACTTGGAGGCACACAAGAGGGAAACCACACAGTGGTGTTTCTTTCCCTCTCTTCCCCTTGCCCCCTTTTCCCCTTTCTCTATAAAATAAAATAAAAAATCTTTCAACAAGTAATCTGTAAGGAAAAAATTATAATTACATAAAAATACATAAAATCTTAAAGAATCTACAGAAAAGTTAGTACTAGAGGTAGTTAATTAGATTAGCAAGGTCACAGGGTAACAGGTCACCATGAAAAGTAAGTTATATTTGTAAATGCTTGTGATGAACAATAGGAAACTGAAACTTTCTAAAATACTAATAGGTTGAACAAAATGTGTGTTAAATTTGATACACTGAAGACAACAAAACACTGATGAAAAAATTAAAGATATAGAACTGAAAGAACTGCAGTCTTTGTGGATTAGAGAATTCAATATTGATGTCACTTCTCTGCAAATTAATATACAGACTCAAGGCAATGTTAATCAAAATTCCAGCAGGCTAAACTGAAATCATAGTAAGCATCTTCTCAGATGCTTTAACTTTAAAGCATCTTTAAAGTTAATGGCTTTAAGCTAGGTATCAACCTCAAGGAAGTAACTCAAAAACATTCAAATTCATGGAGACTGAATAACACGCTATTAAATAATGAATGATTAATAATGAAATTAAGGAAGAAATGAAAAACTTTCTTGAAACAAATGAAAATGAACACACACGACAGCCCAAAACCTATGGGACACAGTGAAGGTAGTCCTGAGAGGGAAGTTCATAAACAGGCCTACCTGAAAAACATAGAAAAATTTCATACGAACAACCTAACCCTTATATCTACAAGAACTAGACAAAGAATAAACAAAGCCCAGAATGAGTCAAAGGAAGGAAATAATGAAGATGAAGAGCAAATTAATAAATGGACAAAAATCACATAATCATATAAAAAATGCTGAGAAAGCATTTGATGAAAGTACATCACCCATTTATGATAAAAACACTCAGCAAAGTGGCAGTGCAGAGAGCATACTTCAACATAATGAAGGCCATATATGAGAAACCTATAGCGAACATCATACTCAATGAACAAAAACTAAAAGCTCTCCCCCTAAGATCAGGACCAAGACAAGGGTATCTGCTTTCACCACTTTTATTCAACATGGTATTAAAATTTCTAGCCATAGCAATCAGACAAGAAAAAAGAATTCAAGGCATCCAAGGAGGAAGTAAAACTGTCATTAGTTGCAAATGACATGGTAGTGTACATAAAAAACCCTATAGACTCCCCTAAAAACTATTCAACCTAATAAATGAATTTGGCTACACAAGAGGATACAAAGTTAACACACTGTTAACCGTCACAAAAAAAAAACAACTCATGTTTTCAAGCCTAAACGATGTTGACCAATAACAAATTTACCCGTGTTTGCATTAGCTTAGGCTATAAAATGTGTTAATGAGCAGATGGATGTAGTTTGCAACATGAGTTTACTCATGTTTGCACTTGCATTAGCATTTGTATAAAATTTCCAGTCAACAATGTGTTAATATTCAAAAATTCAAGGCATTTTTGTGCACCAACAATGAACAATCAGAAATAGAAACTAGGAAAAAATTGCATTTAAAATAAAGCAACAAGAAAAACAGAGTACCTAGGAATAAACTTAACCAAGGAGGCCAAAGACCTGTACTTAGAAAACTACAGAACACTTAAGAAAGAAATTAAGAAGAATACAAATAAATGGAAGCATATACCATGTTCATGGACTGGAAGAATTATAATAATTAAAATGTCCATACTACGCAAATCATTTACAGATTCAACACAATTTCTATTAAAACACCAATGACATATTTCACAGACTTAGAACAAATATTTCAAAAATTTATATGGAATATAAAATGACCCTGAATAGCCTCAACTATCTGAGAAAGAAGAACAAAGTAGGAGGGATCACAATACACCTGATATCAAACTATATTACAAACCCACTGTAATCAAATAATCTGGTACTGGCATAAAAACAAACACATAAATCAATGAAAGAGAATAGAGCCCAGAAATAAAACCCAAGTTCTCTATGGGCAATTAATATTTGACAAAGGGGGCAGAAGCATAAAACGGAGTAAATACAGCCTCTTTAGCACAACTAAAGAAAACATCATCAAAATGAAAAGGGAGCCAACCATATGAGAAAACATATTCACCAATGATACCTTAGACAAGGGTTTGATCTCCAGAGTGTACAAAGAACTCATACAACTCAATAGGAGGAAGTCAAACAATCCAAAAATGAGCAAAGGACCTGAAAAGACACTCCTTCAAGGAGGACATAAGAGGGACCAAAGGCATATGAAAGGATGCTCAACACTAGCAATCAGAGAGATGTAAATTAAAATCATAATGGGGTACCATGTCACACAGGCCCAAATGGCCATCGTTAACAAATCAACAAACAATTGCTGGCTAGGCTGTGGAGAAGAGGAAACTCTAGTGAACTACTGGTGGGAATGCAGACTGGTGCAGCCACTGTGGAAAACAGTATGGCCTTTCCTCAAAAAAACTAAAAATGGACCTGCCTTTTGATCCAGCAATCCCACTGCTGGGATTATACCCTAAAAATCCTCAAACAACAATTCAAAAGAGTTTCGTACCACTACGTTCATAGCAATGTTATTTATAATAGCCAAGTGCTGGAAACAGCCTAAGTGCCCATTAGTAAATGAGTGGATCAAAAAACTGGTACCTTTACCCAATAGAATACTATGCAGCAGAAAAAAAGAACTACATTTTTTGACAGCATGGATGGAACTAGAGAGTATATTAAGTGAAAGACAAATACCATGTGATCTCACTTATAAGAGGAACTTAATGAACAAACAAATGAGGTGAATAGAACCAGAGACATGGAAACAAGGAGCAGACTGACAGTGACCAGAGGGAGGGGTGAGGGGGATAAAGGGAGAAATGAGAAGGGTCTAGTCAAGGAACAGGTATAAATGACCCATGGACATGGACAACAGGGTGGGAATTGACTTTGGGAGCGGGTCTGGGTAAGCGGGGAGGGGAGAGCAACTGGGGAAAATTGGGACAACTCTAATAAAACAATATAAAATAAAAATAACAGGTTGGTGTAACTCTCTAACCATGCCCCTCTTTACTGGAGAATGAATAAAAACTTTACTCTCTGCACTTTTTTCTCTTTGTGAATTCTTCACAGCTCATGTCACCAACCACTTTTAACATTTTGATGGTCTGTATGAGGACATTCTCTATTTTCCTCTCTCCTCTGTCCTTCTGAAAGGATTCTAGAAGACTAGGGGAACTAGGGCAGGGAATGTGGACCCAGGCTAACCCTCTAACCTTGTCTGTGTGAGGTTTGGAGAGAGGATTCTAGTCCTTCTCCATCTCTCTGGGCTCTGCAGACAGTCTTCTCCTCACTCGCCTTCCAGCAATCAACATAAGAAAACTTTTTTTCTCTAAAACAAATTTGTAAATTATACCCTCATAAGCAATACTGATCCATTTGTATTGTTCTCCCTCCCAGAATTTGGCAACTTTTAATGAGCCATGTCTCCTCAAATATCTCATACCCTTCATTTAACAGTGTCCAAGTTCTGGAAGATTTCCTCCACAAACTCCAGCCATAGCTCTTGCTTTTCAGGCTGTCCAATTCCACCCTCTTCTCCTTAATGGCCCACACCCAGACCCACAGGCAGGGACAGCTCTACACCCCTAGAAGTTATAGAAGAAGAGATCTTCATCTCTATTCCCCCAAACCAAAATCAGGCCAGGTCATTAAGAATAAATCCATTTTAAAACCAGAGGGGGAGCCCTGGCTGGTGACAAGTGGATAAGGCGCCGGCCTGTGAACCCAAAGGTTGCTGGTTTGGTTTCCCAGCCAGGGAGCATAACTAAGTTGCAAGCCAGGTCTCCAGTCAGGTCTCCAGCCAGGTCTGTAGCTGGAGGCAGGTGAAAGGCAACCATACACTGATGTCTCTCTCTCTCCCCCTCTAAAAATAATTAATAAAATCTTTTTTTAAATTTAAAAATAAAAGAATTAAACCGGAGTGGGTAATGAAAAAATAGTCAGTGCCATTTGCTGAGCAGGCCTGTGACCTTGTTAAACATAACTGTCACTTTACTGTTGTGAGCTTATGTCCCTAGTACTAGAAATTACTGGAAAGAATAAAACGTGACTAACTGCTCCCTACAGCCATAAGCAGAAGATAACAATGGAATAAATTACAGCCTCATGGTATTATGCCCAAATAGCCCAGAGACCCCACAACAGCAACCCTACCACCCTTGTTAAATTCTATTATCCAATAAAAGCTCAAAGTCCCCATATCTCAATGCTGGTGTATCTCTCCACACCATGCCCTTTTTCTTTCTCAGAGAGTAAATAAAACCTTTAATCCCTGCAAAAATAATAATAGTAATAATAAAATAAAAATAACAGACTTAGACCCACACATATATGGTCAAACATGGGGAATATTACTGGTATCCAGTGGGAAGAGACCAAGGATGCTACTAAACATTTTACAAAATACAGGACAGCCCACACACAAAAAAATGATCTGACCTAAAATGTCAAAAGTGGCAAGGTTGAGAAACTCTGTTCTAATAAAAAACAGGAGAAAAATCTTTGTGACCTAGAATAAGACTAAAAGTTTCTCAGGACACAAGAAGTATAACCATAAAAAACAAAAATCAAAATAAACCAACACCATCAAAATGAAAATTTCTGCTCTTTGAAAATTACATAGGAAAGTTAAAACTATATGGAGGAAATATTTGCAAAATGTATATTCAATAAAGGGCTTACATCTAGACTATATTAAGAACTCTTAAAACTCAACCAAAGGAACACACTGGCTAAAAAATTGGGGGAAAGATTTAGATACTTCATGAAAGAAGAAACATGGATAGCAAATAAACACAAAAGAAGATGCCCAGTATTATCAGTCATTATGAAAATACATATTAAAACCACAATGAACCCTGGCAGGGTAGGCTCAATTGGTTGGAGCATCGTTCATACACCAAAAGGTTGCGGGTTCGAGTCCCAGTGAGGGCACATGTCTAGGTTGCAGGTTTTATCCCTGGCTGGGATGTGTACAGGATGCAACCAATGAATGGTTCTCCCTCTCACATCAATGTTTCTCTCTCTCCCCGCTCCGCAACTTCCTCTCTCTTAAAATCAACAGACATTCTCAGGTAAGGATTTACAAAAAAACCACAATGAGACACTATAATACACCTAGAATGGCTAAAATGTAAAAAATTGACAATACCAAGAACTCCCAACAATACAAAGCAACTAGAACTCTCATACATTGTGAAGTATGTAAAATGGTAGTCACTCTGGAAAACAGTTTGGCACTTTGTTATAACATTAGATAATCAACTTTAAATATTTAACTTTTATGAGTAAGGCTTTATTTTTTTTTCTCCAAAAAATATATATGAGCTTTCCTATTTGCTCAAAATTTTTCCATTTCTTCTAAGTTTATGACAATGTTCTAAATCAATGGTTCTCAAAGTGTGGTCTGAAGTTACCTGGGGGTCACTTGACATCCTTTCAGAAAATCTATGTGAGCCTTCCTTTTCTAACCACATTTTCTATGTTAGGCCAGATTTTCTTTACATATTTCAACTGAAACAATGTATCCCAAAGATCTAAATGCAGAAGCAGGTATGAGAATCTAGTTATGATGGTTAATTTTGTGTCAACCTGACTGCACCACAGGGTGCCCAGGTAGTTGGCTATATATTTTAGTGGGCATGTCTGAATGAGATTGACATTGTATGGATCCATAAACTGAGTAAAGCAGATTTCAACTTCTATTGTGCACAGACCTCATCCAACCCATTAAAGGCCTGAATAGACAAAAGCTTAGTAAGAGTATTCATTCTCTCTGCCCTCTGGTCTTTGAGCTAGGACATTGGTCTTTCCTTGCCTTTGGACCTGGACACAGAATGAAACTTAAACCATCATCTGGCTTGGTCATCAGGACTTTAGGCTCAAGACTGTAAATATACTATCAAGCTCTCCTGAATCGCCAGGTCACAGATATTAGGAATTCTCAGCCTTCATAATCATGACCCTATATATATTTCCCACTGGTTCTGTTTTTCTAATAGGCCACTTGTCTTTTATTAAGGCTAACATTAAAAAGATATGCAAGCCCTGGCTGGTGTGGCTCAGTAGATTGAGTGCTGGCCTGCTAACCAAAAGGTCACCGTTTCCATCCCAGTCAGGGCACATGCTTGGGTTGCAGGCCAGGTCCCTGGTTGTGGGCACATTGAAAGCAACCACACACTGATACTTCTCTCCCTTTCTTTCTCCCACTTCCCTTCTCTCTAAATATAAAAAACAGGTATGCAAAAAAAAGTAAACTAACACCACTTTTCCAAATAATTTTGTTTTACTTTGGGAAATAGTTATTTTTCACTTCAAAAACACATTATTTATGTTACTATAAAATGGACTTAGTATTTTTTTTTTCTTTTTGGACTTAGTATTTTTAAATAAATATTTTTAAAATTTGTTTCCAGTAAGCTAAATATTTATATAGAGAACCCATATAAGCAAACTCTTTAAAATACTTGTGGAGAATTATAAGGGTGTCATGAGATACCCCCCGCCATGAACTGTTATAATTAAGAATGCCAAAAATCTATTCGAGAAATGGAATATTAAATTCACCTTTTTCCATTATTCACAGCTACATAATAATTGTTCATGCTACTTACCAAAACAAAGGTAGCTTACCAGTTACAAAAGACATACCTGATCATCCCCAGAACCCCACTGAGCTGTTTCTTCCAGAGAGGCCACATTAGAATCAGAAATAGGTGTTCTATTCTTGTCCTTATATGATGACTGTTGCCATACATGACTGGTCAACGGAACAACCTGAAAATCAGAAACAGACCTAAATGTAGTAACAAAATCTAACATTTAGATTATATATCTCAGTTTATGAAACACTTTCATATATATAATGACATTTCGACATCACAACCACAGTTCAAGTCATTATCTTTAATTAAAAATAAAGGTGCTCACTTCAACAGCACATATACTAAAATTGGAACGATACAGAGAAGATTAGTATGGCCCCTGCCCAAGGATGACACACAAATTCATGAAGTATTCCATATTTTAAAGAAAGAAACAGCGCTGTCTGGTGTGGCTCAGTGAATTGGTACCAGCCTGCAAACCCAAAGGTCGCTGGTTTAATTCCCCAGTCAGGACACATAACCAGGTTGCAAGCCAGGTCTGTAGCTGCAGGCAGGTGAAAAGCAACCATACATTGATGCTTCTCTCCCTTTCTTCCTTCCTGCCTGCCTCTCTCTCTGAAAATAATTAAAAAAAAAAAAAAAAAAAAAAGAAAAGAAAACAGGGACTTACAGTTACCCTGTTAGGACACAACATATTTTCCATTAAACCATTGCAGTTCCTTAACTTCCTACACCCCCAGAAGTAAAAGAAGGAATTAGAAACAAGCAAATTGGGTGTTTTAAAATCTTTATGTTTGAGAGACTTAAGAAATGAACTCCACTAATAAGGACTAAAACAAGTCAGGCTCATTTTGTAAAATTGGGTTGAAACAGCTCTCCCAGTTGCAGAAGGTGGCATTAAAAGCTGTAATGTTGCCCAGGGCTGAAACAATGCAAATGAAAATGATCAGAGGCAAATGAAAATGATCAGAGGCAATCAAGTAAAAACGAACCAAGTCAAGTTACTCACTGGCACAGGACTGGTTTGTGAAATTTTACCCATTATCTCTGGAAAATAAAAATCCAAAGCCCCAATATTAGACCCTCCTTTTAAAGAAGCAGATGCAGGGGGCAAGGCAGAGACAACCACCAAATACCAAGTAGAGAGCTGTGCACCAAAAAACAATAATTAGATTACAAGCTATGCTTTGAAAACAAATTGTTTAAATAAAAATATCTCAGATTTTCAAAAGAGATAAAGAAAAAAACACCTGCCAACACAAAGGTTGCTGGTTCGATACTCCAGCCAGGGCACATAACCAGGTTGCAAGCCAGGTCTCCAGCCAGGTCCATGGCTAGAAGCAGGTGAAAGGCAACCGTACACTGATGTTTCTCTCTCTCTCTCTCTGCCTCTCTCCCTTCCTCTCTCTCTGGAAATAATAAAATCTTTAAAAAAAAAAAAGAAGGAAAGAAAAAAACAAAATGTCCATAGAAAAAGAAGCTATTATAAAGAGGCAGACATAAGCCAAAAATAAGACAAATGCAAACAATATTAACAACAATAAACGTGAAAGAGCCTCTGAGGGAAACCCAAAGTCATCAGATTTTTTTCAAAATGTAAACTGTTACTAAACTAACAAAACATTTTTATAGAACACTTAAAACAAAGTGTTTTTGGTCATGAATAGGCTTGCTTAACTGAAAATCTATTCACTAATTGAAGAGACTTCTAAGATATCAACTCTTCCAAGAAGTTTTTCTCAAAAGATAAGAGCACCATGGGGCACATCCATGTTGCTTCAATGGCATTTAAAAAAATTTTATTGACTTTACTGGGGTGACACTGCTTAACATTCCATGGCGATTTATAAGAGATAAAGCACAAAAACAAAGAAAGCTGTTTTACAAACTCATTTTGGCTATCTGAAATCCCTAAATATATAACAATGCAGCCAATGGTGTGGCACCTCTAGTCTTCTTTGGGCCCTCCAGGAAAGAACAGTGCTCAAATGAAAGTTCAAAATGGCTATTTACTGCAGCTAAATAATACTGGGGGTGGTGGAGCGTGAGGGTTTTTGGCTTTGAAAATGGCTGACTTACAACAGTTTACAGAGGGTTCAATTCACTATAATAGTCGTAGAAAACTAATGAAACTGTATGAAAAAACTAACACTTTAACAAATAATCCAACATGTGAGAAAAAGTATGTTCCCTCTCACTTTATTAGCTAAAAAGAAACCCAAAAGTAAAAATTAAATGTTAAAAGTTCTTACTAAAAAGCCATTTCCCAGAACTCCTGATTTTTATTACCTACCTGTTTAGACTTCATCAAAGAAACAATTTTTAATATACTGTATGTTTGATCTGCTTTCTCACAGTCACCTCTGTATCATAGCATAATCCAAATACTTGATGGAGGATTCTTCAAAAATAAGTGCTTCAAAACTAAGCAGGTGTCATCAGTAGTTCTCTGATCTAAGATTAAATGCCTTTTGATATAAATTAAGTTTATTTTATTATCTTTTTAAATCTTCACACTAGGATATTCTTTCATTGCTTTTTAGAGAGAGAGGAATGGAGAGAGAAAAATGTCTGTTTGAGGAGAAACATTGATTGCTCGCCTCCCAGGGAGCAATCCCTGTACCTGGACTGGAGAACTAACCACAACCTAGGTATGTGCCATGGCCAGGAATTAAACCTGCAAACTTTTAGGAAGAAAACCTGAAGAACCATCCCAGTCCCAGATCAGAAGGGGCTGCTCACAGGGTGGCTCACGGTTCCAGCACAGGAGAAAAATAAAACCACATTGCATCTGACTGTGAAAACCAGTGGGGGTTGGAGCGGTGGAGGAAACTGCCAATCTCTCAGCAGAGTCCATTTGTTTAGTGGAAAAGGAGTGAGTGTTCTGCAAGCAATATTGTTCCACCCCAGACCCCTCCCCCACACAGTGCCACAATATGGTGAAACAGGTAACCCCTTCTACTAACCAATACATAAGGCTCCACCCCTTACAATGTAACAGGTGGGACAGCTCCACCTAAGACACACAGGCAAACACAGAAAGCTGTCAAGTTGAGGAGACAAAAGAAGTATTGCCTAAAGGAGGGTATAGATCAAGGTACCAGTGGGAGAACTGAGTGATGAGGAGATAGCCAACCTAACAGACACAGAGTTCAAAATGCTGGTAACAAAGATGCTGACAGACTTGACAAATGCGCTTGAGTACAGCAAACACAGAAGGGAAGACTATATTAAGTGAAAGGAAGGAAAATCTACACAGAACCAATTGTGACGGGAAGGAAACCAGGGTTCAACTCAATAATTTGGAACATAAGAAATAAACAGTCAACCAGCACAGGAGGAGAAAAAACAAAAACAAAAACAAACAAACAATAAAAACCAGGAGAGGCTTAAGAACCTCTAGAACTTTAAATGTGCCAACATTCAAATCATAGGCATGCCAGAAGGAGAAGAGGAAGAGCAAGAATTGAAAACTTATGTGAAAAAATAATGAAGTAAAATTTCCCTAATGTGGTGAAGTAAATAGATAGATGTACAAGTCCAGGAAGCACAGAGAGTCTCAAACAAACCAGACCCACAAAAGACCACACCGAAACACATAATTAAAATGCCAAAGGTTAAAGATAAAGAATCTTAAAAGCAGCAAGAGAAAACCAGAGAGTTACCTACAAAGGATTTCCTATAAGACTGTCAGCTGATTTCTCAAAAGATACTTTGCAGGCAAGAAGGGACTGGCAAGAAGTATTCAAAATGATAAAAAGCAAGAACCTTATAGCTAAGATTACTCTATCCAGCAAAGCTATCATTTAGAATGGAAGGGCAGATAAAGTGCCTACCAGGCAAGATAAAACTAAAGGAGTTCATCATCATCAAACCCTTATTTTATGAAATAGTAAAGGGACTTATTTAAGAAGATAAAAATATGAATATTAAAGTGACAATAAACTCACAACTATCAACAACAGAATCTAAAAAAATAAAAACAAAAAGAAACTAAGCAAACAACAAGAACAAGAATAGTATCAGGTATGGGGATCCTTTAGAGGATTATCAGCTGGGAAGGTGAAAGGGGAGAAAGGGGGAAATGGTGCAGAGATTAAGAACTATAGTTGATTGGCCCTGGCTGGTGTGGCTCAGTGGACTGAACACCGGCCTGTGAACCCAAGAGTCGCTGGTTCCATTCCCAGTCAGGGCACATAACCAGGTTGCAAGCCAGGTCTCCAGCCAGGTTCCCAGCTGGAGGCAGGTGAAAGGCAACCATGCATTGATGTTTCTTTCCCTTTCTTTCTCCCTCCCTTCCCCTATCTCTAAAAATAATGAGTAAAATCTTAAAAAATAATAATAAAAAATAAATGCTTTGATCTAAAAATAAATAAAGGAAATAAAATTGGTAAGCTCAAAATTGACAGGGGAAGAATAGTATAGTAAAGGGTGAAGCTGAAGAACCTATGTACATGATTCATTGACATGAACTATCGGGGGTGGAATGCTAGAGGGTAGGAAGGTAAATGGGTGGAGGGGAGCAAAGGGAAAAGAAACTGGGACAACTATGACAGCATAATCAGTAAAATACACAAAAAAAATAAAGAAAAATCACTATCTGTTCTTACATCCTTCAAAGAACTAAAATCAAAGGCAAATTGCAGTCCCCAAATTTGTAGAGATAAACAAGAAAATAAGAGTCACACTTACTGGAGCAGCATTCCAGGAGCAGACAGTGTCACAGGAACCAGCAGTAGGATCGGGAAACCTAAATTCTAACTAATAGCTCAGGCAGGCAACTTTGAAATTTAAAACTCCAGGGAATCTCTGTCTTAGAGGAGGCCCCTACACTCTTCTGAGTTTCACCTCCAAGAACTATAAGAGGTTCCTACCCACAGTTAAGATCAGAGAAAATTCTCATCTGTAGCCATTATGAAATAAGCCCAGAGCATTCTGTTCTTAGTAAGATCTGACTTCCCAAGACACTGTTTTACCAGAAACTAAGTGATCTGGGGGAGGGATAAATACCCATCTCCAGCACCCTTCTAGCCTTCCTATCTCACTCTTCTAAGAGGAAAACTGAGAAACCCTAGCAAAGATCACTACCCAGGGGGAAGATTGAGACCCAATAATGAAACTATCAAACAACTCTCTTCTACACACACTTTATCACAACATCAACTGGGCTCCTCATACTAACAAGGGAATGTAACTGGAACAGCACAAAACAGATCTTATTTAAGAAGGCCTTAGACTCACAGACAACAAGGGAGACACACACAAGGTCACCAAGGCAAATTTTAGTCTACGACAACTACAGCTACAGCAAATAGTAAACACAATCTCACCTCTAACCAGGTAAATATAAAACTTCAGTATTTTCATATTAATTTAGTACATGTCCAGCTTTCAAAAGGACATACTAAAAGATGAAAACAGTTTGAAGAGGCAGAGCAAGAACGAGGCTCAGATATGGCAGAGATGTTGGAGTTGTAGTATGGGAGTATGAAAACATTCTGAAGATGAATGGTGGTAATGGTTACATAGCAATGTGAACGTATTTCATGCCATTTTAAAATTGTTAAAGTGGTAAATTTTGTCATATATATTTCACACACAAAAAGAAATAAGATATTGCTACAAGCCCTGGCTGGTAGCACAATGGATAAGGTGCCGGCCTGCGAACCCAAAGGTCGCTGGTTCGATTCACCAGTCAGGGCACATAAGCAGGTTGCAAGCCAGGTCTCCAGTCAGGTCTGTGGCTGGAGGCAGGCGAAAAGCAACCATACATTGATGTTTCTCTCCCTCTCTGCCTCTTTCCCTTCCCCTCTCTCTGGAAATAATAAATAAAATCTTTAAAAAAATAAAAAGATATTGCTACAGAGTGGAAGAAAGCCAAAATTCCCCACTCCTTGACGTTTGGAAAATGGGGTGCACCAGACGGAAGGGGTGAGGGGGAGGCAATGACACCTAGTGAAACACATCCTTTGTCCTTCATGTGCCAAGAAAAACAGGAGGGGCTTTAACCACAGGACAGTGATGAAAAGGCTTACAGTGCTGCAAGGGATTCTGCAAGTGGTCAAAATTGGTTGCCATGCCCACTGTGTCAAAGGCCTTGACCTGGGGATTTAAAAACAAGGCAGCAGCCATTAAGTGTGAAGAACATGCGGCTTGAGAAGCAGGAGGGAACTCACACAGTTTGGGGGAGAGAAGGGGGAAGCGGAGGAGGAGGGTGCATGTGGTTTGTGCAGGGGGACACACATGAGGTTTGCGCCAAGCTGGGGAGGAAACAGTAAGTTTGTGCAAAGTTAAGAGAAATACCTGCGATGTAAGAGTTAGAACACAAGCCTTCCCCAAGTTGAGTACAAAAGCTGTGGGAATGCCGAACAGGAACTGGGATTGTTACCTCTAACCTACCTGTTCTGAAAATAGCCTAATTTGGCAGGACTGTATATTTTTGGGTGTTTTAAAGGAAGCAGGATTTAATGGCAGAATTTCAGCTTTAATCTAAATTTGTATAACCTTAAATAAAAATTCCTTTTTCTTTTCACCAAACTCTGTTATTAAGAGTTTTTCCTTTTGGCAACAGGCAGATGAGCCCCTTATAACTGAAGAGTCCCTTGGGTTCTGTTTCAATATCAAACCATAGCAAGACATGGAGAAACCTTAAATGCGTATTACTCAATGAAAGAAGCCGTTCTGGAATGACTACATAATATAGGATTCTAACTATATGGCATTCTAGAAGGTACAACTATAGAGACAGTAAAAATATCAGTGATTTCAAGGTTTCCAGAGGAAAGGAGAGAGAAGTGAATATGTGGAGCAAAGGGGATTTTTAAGATAGTGAAACTATTCTGTATGATACTGTCAGATACATGTCATTATACATTTGCCAAAGCCCATCGAATGTACAGCATGAACCCAAGTGTAAGCTATGAACTTTAATTAATAAAAATGTATCAATGTTGGCTTACAAATTATAACAAATGTCCCACACTAGCAAGGAAAATAGGGGCGGGAAAGGGGGTATATGGGAATTCTGTACTTTCTGTTCCATGTTTCTGTAAACATAAAATTGCTCCAAAGCCCTGAACATGGCTGAGTGGGTTGAGTGTCATCCAGCAAAGTTAAAGGCTGCTGGTTCAGTTCTTGGTCAGGGCACATGCCTAGGCCATAGGCTCACATCCAGCTGGAGTATATGAGAAGGGCAATTCATTGATGTTTCTCTCCCTTTCTCCCTCCCTTCCCTCTCATTTAAATAAAATCTTTTGCCCTGGCTGGTGGCTCAGTGGATAGGTGTTAGTCTGTGAACCCAAAGGTCACTGGTTCAATTACCAGTCAGAACACATAACAAGCCAGGTCTCCAGCCAGGTCCTGGGCTAGAGGCAGGTGAAAGGCAACCATATATTGATGTTTCTCTCTCTTTCTTCCTCCCTCCTTGCCCTTCTCCCTGAAAATAATAAATAAAATCTTTAACAATAAAAAATTAAAAAATAAATCTTTAAGAAATCTGTTTAAAAAACTGCTCCAAAAAGTCTATTAATTTTTTAAATGGGCACCTTGACAGAAGACTAACAAGAAAATACAAAGATATTCACATATTATTTAAACTATTTGGGGCATGGAAAAATTAAAATGTTACCAATACTTTGTATGAAAACAGTGTAATATTGATGCTAAATTTGACAAAGGTCAAGGAAACAATGTTTGTTAAAAAACAAAACTATTATCATTTCTAAAACATCTTCAAATAAAATCTCGCAGTTCCTTAAGAGGAAAATACACTATGACTCATAGTTTTTATTCTAGGAGCACAAGATAAAAGTATGCATTAATAGGTCAAAAAATATTAGACTGTGCAGTGTAAATAAATTTAGAGATGGTTAATAGAAAGGTGAAGGAGTTTAGGCCTTTTTTCTCTCCTTCCACAAAATAATAAACTGCTGATGGGAGGATCTGAAAACACTAGGTGAGGGCTAGAGGGTAACAGTGAAGATGGGAAAGCTAAGAGATGTATAAAAAACTTCCAAACACTGTTGATGACCCACCCAAAGAAAAGCTGGAGACCTCCCTGATGGATGTGGCTCAGTTAACTGGGTGTCAACCAACAAAATTAAGGATCACTGGTTTGATTCCAGTCAAGGCACATGACTAGTTTGACCGTTGACTCCTGGTTGGGACGCATGCAAAAGACAATGGATCCAAGTTTCTCTCCCCCTTTCTCCCTCCCTTCCCCTCTCTCTATAAATATTAAAAAAAAAAAAAAAGTTGGAGACCAAGAATTTCTAACTATACTGATCAATAGAACTGAATTACTTGCCCTAACACAGCTCAAAAATTGGGTGTGAAATCATTAATGTTGAATGGTCTGCAGGTACAGCATAAAATCAACACAGCAAATGGTCTCAATTACTCACTTCCCTGAACTTTTTTTTTTTAATTTTATTGTTGTCGTATTACATCCATCCCCTTTTTGCTCCCCTCTGTCCCCCTTCCCCACCCACCCATTCCCTCCAAAGTCAATCCCACCTGTTGTCCATGTCCATGTTCCTTTATACTAGGTTCTTGTCTAAACTGCTCCCCTTCCTTGCCTCTGCCTCCGCCCTCCCCCCAACCCCCTTCCCCCTGACCACTGAAGGCCTATTCACTGTATTTATATATTTGGTTCTGTTTTGCTTGTTGTTAGTGTAATAAAGATCTGGCTGCAAGTCTGGTCACATTTCACTTTGAATTTAAACAGTTCCCTGCCTTAGCTCACTTTCACTAACAGGACAACAAACTAAATCACTACCCTATGCATTATCACTACATCCTTATTATGTAGTAAGAGACATGAGAGTGAATTAAATATTACAATTTTGTCACTTAACTTGAGACTAAACTGAAGGAAATTAATGCTTCATATTATTTTAAAACTACCTTCAATACAGCACACCACACCATCTACTCCTTTATATTCTCTGAGGTAAGACAATATCTGATTTTTCTTTGGGGAAAAAACAATTTGCTCCCAGAAGCAAGATTTTAAAAAATTAATTTAGATGTCACACAGTTAAAAAGGATTTTTTCCACATTTGCTATGAAAGTGTTAACATGGTTTAACTAAAAATATTACCCCTTAGGCTTGAAGATATAAATTTAAATATTAAGACTTAAAACAAAAAAGTTAAAACTCATCCACAAGTATCGCTTTAATTATGGTCTATGTATGTGTAGGAAACCAAACCTTGAAATCTGAAACTCTGAATTCTCCTCTGCTCTCCAAACCCAAACTGATGAAACTTTACAGCCATCCCATCACTAACCACCATGGCCACTACTCACCCCATAAATTTGGCCATATATCAGTATTTGGCACAACCATGCATCCAATAATCTAGTATCTGGACACCTTGTTGCCCTTATGTTCCACATCTAATCCATTATTAGTGCAATAATAGGTTAAAATTAATGTATCAGTGTATTAAGTATGGTGATTTTACCTCTTAAATGTCTCTTAAATCTATATCCACCAACAATTCCCAATTCCAAAAGAGCATTATCTTTTTCCTGGCAATACTGTACTCCCTCCTAATCAGCATCTCGGATCTATTATTGCTACCCTCCTACCCAACCCTGTTGTTCAAGCTGTTTTCCACTCTGCTATGAAGTGATCTATCTAAAATTCAAGCAGTATCATACACTGCCTTGTTCAAAACATTTTCAACGACTTTCCAAAACTCTAGGGATACAACCTCCAAATCCTTCACATACAAAAGCCTCAACTGAGGTTTAAGGTCAACCCACGTTGGCCTTTGGTTCTTTGAAAAGGCCATGATCTCTTTAACCAAAAGTACCTTTCCATATGCCTTTCTCTTAACTAGAAGACTCTTTCCCTTACCTTTCCTAGCTAACCTTAATCTGTTTTCAGACCTCAGCTCTATCTTAACTTCCTAGCGAAGCTTTCTCCCACTTCACTGACAAAGTCAAATTTCCTTATAGTATATTTCTGAAACACGTGTTTCCAAACAGCAAATGGGGTCCTGCTGCCACCCTCTCGGCAATTCCAGAGGCAAAGGTTTGGTGGTAAAGAAGTCTTTATTCAAATCAGTCATTTAAACCAATTAAGCCGCAGCTTTAATATTTAAGCCTGTATCAATTAAGGCTAAACACCTGAGTTCTCCTATCTTTTCCCCAGGTAGTTTCTGCGGAGTTAGTTTACAAACTAAAATACAGAAAAGCTACACAATTTTGGAAGAATGGTAGGCTTCTGTCTCAGAGCCTGTTCCCTCTAGAACACCCAAAGAATAAATCTGCCACCCTCTGCCAAAGCCAGCCCAATCCTAGGCTGTGCCAGAGTTCCTTCCCATACAAAATACCCTCCACTAGGAAATTCGGGCAGCTGCAGCGTGATCATCTAGGCGTCCTCAAGGAAGAAGAGCCTGAGATCGAGCCAGCTGAGAAGCCAAAAAAGCTCCTGAGTCAGAAAGCCAGCCCTCTATTTCCACGGTCTCTGGAGGAATTCAGCTTCTTAGCTAATCCCGTCCCAGACTGCTTTCCACTGCCTGGGCAAAGGGCTCCTATGACACCTCCTACTTCTCCCCAAGGATCTTAATCAAATCAGCCTCTTGTATGGTTAGCACAAGTTAGTTTTAGTTTTATTTATGACACCACCTACACTTTGTCTGCCTCCCTCTCTTGGCTGAACATAAAAAGGCTGGCATAAAAAATGTTTGGGTTGGCGCTCTCCCTCCCAAGACCACTCCCATGCCATTCTTCCCTTTCACCAATGCATCTCTTAAACTCCAAGGGTCCCCACAAGACTTGTAAACAAAGGAGCAATGGGCAGCAGTAGATGTCCGGGCTAACCCCCTTAACCTGTTCTCCAAGCCAAAGCAGACCCGCTGAAGCTCTCTTCTGTTGCTTCTATCCTAAGTCCGTTCTTATTTCACTGTCCCCAGCCTGAATAAATGTACTTTAAAAAGAAAAAAAAAAATGTTTGGGTTCACCAACATTCCTCTGCATCCAGAACAAATGCATGGCTGGTGGTAAATGCTCAACAACATATGCCCAATGAAGTAAAGAACCAATGGAATATTTACCAAGCAAAATAACTATTAATGAACAGATGGATGTAGTTTGCTACCTGAGTTAACTTGTTTGCACTTGGCTTAGCTTTTGTATAGAACTGCCTGTCAACTATGTGTTCACATTCTTTACAATAGTCCACAATACCACTGACCAACAGAACTTTCTGTAATGATGTAACTATTCTATATCTGCATTATCCAATATGGTAGTCACTGTTCAAGTATGGCTATTGACCACTTGGGAAGTGATTAGTGCAACAGAGGCATTGAATTTCGAAATTTATTTAGTTTTAACTAATTAAGATGTAAAAAGCCACACATGGCTAGTTAATACTGGACTGAACAGCACAGGACTATATCGTTTTTTGTCTTTTTAATTGTTGTACTTTTGTTGTTTCCCTCTTCACAGCTTACATGTTGTCTAAGGGTAGTCCTAAACAATAAATCCTAGGCTTCTTTCTGTTCCCGCAATGTACAGGATGCGCACAATAAAGTGGCAGTAACTGCATTTCATTTCACATGCTTATTAATTTTGAAAAACTATGTTTCTAAGATTACAATTTAACATCATTGTTTCAGATGTAAAGTATTAAATTCTGAGAGCAACCATCATGTTGAAAGAATACTATGTTAGAGCAACCATAATTTCCGGACTGCATGTGCAGCAAACTGCTAAGGAAATTTCGGACTTCAATAACAACCCTTTACGTACAGTTTACAACATGAAGGTGTATGATGCCGATCCTGATATTACCACACCAACAAGGAAAATGTATAAAGTACACAAGGATCACATAAGTCTAGATATTGTACACACAATCCAAGAGATTATCAATGAAGATCCAGGAAAAATCAATGCACTCTATAGCAAGAGAACTGCAGATGTTTGATGCAATGGTTAGCAAGATTTTTGCTGAAGATATAAGATCATATGTTCTTCGAAGAGGCCAGTTTATGACACAGCAAAGGAAAGGTGCTTTGAAAAAGCAGGGAAACTGCTAACAAAATTGAAAAATCCCAAAAGAAAAAAACCCTCTGATTTTCTTCTTTGATGTAAGGAATTTGCAGCAGGACCAAATAGCAACAGAAGAAATAACAGGTGGCTCTGTGAGAATCTTAACGAAGTCCCAATTGTCATGAAAATGAAATTTCCTGCTATAGTGATGGTGTTAGGTGTTGTCAGCAGTGAAGGAGATATAGTGACCCTGCATTTGTTTCCACAAGGCTTGAAGGTGACTGCTGAAATTTACCTTGACATTTTGAGAATAAGTAGTTGTATCATGGATGAAGCAAGTCAAAAATAAATGTCATTTTATCTTCCAACAAGATGGTGCACCAGCACATAACGCCAAAAAGGTGCAAAAATGTCTGTGTCAATGTTCCTGAATTCTGGTCAAAGGAAATCTGGCCACCTAGTTCACCAGATGCAAACAAATCCTTTCGACTATTACGTATGCAGCATTCGTGAGAGAAGTTAATAAACAACCTCATTTCAATCAAGAGGCTGTTAAAGCTACGAATGAAAATATGATGTCCAAGAATAAAGTTAATGAAAGAGTGCTCAAGATTCTGAAGTTGAATTGAGTCTATTATTGCAGCAAATAGAGACTTTTTTGAACAATTAAAAAAATGACTATGTACTTACATATAAGAATAAATTTATTTCAAAATGTAACTTTTGTGGTACTATTTACTAAAATTTTGCCAATTTATCACGCGCACCCTGTATATTGCACAGCAAAACTTTTTTCCTCCCTGAAAAGCAATCAATTAAACGCAGTTATTTTCAAAAGGATCTTCAATAGCCAACAATAAAGCCAGCTTTCTCCATTGTATAATACCTCGTGCTTTACAGATTTCCAAACTGGCGCTGCGCAAAAAACCTCCTGCATTTTTAAACCACTCCTACCGACGGGGGACCCGTTTATTGCTACGACACGGGTCCAGAATAGCACAATTCGCGAGGAGGAGCCTCTTGAGACTACTCAACCAAGTGTACAGAACCCACAATATTCCCGCAGGGCAGTCCTGCACTCAGGTACGCTAATCTGTCTTCCTAACAAGACAGTTCCTAGGCAACCACCCCCACCGCCCTCCTAGGAGGGGGCTCGGTAAGACCCATCTCCTCCCAAAAGCTTTTATCTACACAAGCTGGTAATAGTGGTTCCCCTGAACACCTGGTGTGATTCAAAAGGCCCGGGACCCACCAAGGGGGAGAAACGTGCGGTCTCCGTCACAAAGAGGAGTTTGTGGCTGAGTAAGGGTCGAGACAGCCTTGGTGAGTCTTTTAAAAGTGCGCTTATTCTCTGTCAGAAACGGTGACAGCAGGAGGCAGCTCTGCCAGAAACGACGCGACCCCCGCCCCGCCGGCGGCCCACACCTCCTCCCGGCCAAGCCCACCTTCTCCGGGCCGGTCCGCTCGCTCTCGGAGTAGCGGTGCTTGGGCGGCGGCGGCGGCGGCAACGTCCCGCCAGGGTGCGCCTGCAGCCAGGCCTTGGCCTCGTCGTCCTCCTCATCGTCCGTACTTTCCAGAGCCTCGCTCTCGTAGTTCAAGTCCTCGTCCAGTTCCCGCCTTTCTTCTTCCTCCACCTCCTCCACCATGACCACCTCAACCTCATCCAAGTTCTCCGGCTTCTCCACCTCTTCCTTCTCCTTCTCCTCTTCCTCCTCCTCTCTTTCCTCCTCCTCCTCCTCCTCCTCCTCCTCCAGCTCGCTGGGCCACGGCAGGTCCTCAGGTTCCATGTTGTTGTCACGCTCTCCGAGGCTGAGGAGGAGGGGGAGAGGGGAAAGGGGAGGAGGGAAGGAGAGAGCTGACTGGCGGTTGCAGCCTCACGCAGGCGCAGAGACCCCCAGCGCGGCGCAGCGCAAACCGGAAGGAGCCCGGAGAGAGCGCGCGTTGCTAAGGACGCCCCGCGGGGGCGGGCGGGAAGGCCCTAGGAGGGGGCGGGGCGGGCGCCTGGAGCTGCCGCCGCCTCTACCCCGTCACCAGCTGGTATCTTGCTCACAGTAGTGTAAGCTCACAATAAACCCGGACTGGGCTCCTCTCAAGGGAGAGGAGAATGTAGTCCTCCGCTGTGCAGGGCCCAACCTGAATTTTGCCCTGCACCGAGGGGAGAGTGTACCTAGGACAAAAATTAGGACAAACTTGGAAATTATGAATTTTTAAAGGTTGCCTAAGGTGTGACAGGCTGAGAGATGGGCACTTGGACCTTAAGGGTAGTAGGGGGGTTAAGTGAGGATTGGGCGCTGGTATCACAGAGATGGGAATTTGAATCCTGACATCCACTTATAGGTGGTGTGACTGAGCCTCTACCAAACGGGGATAAAGGCCCGTTGAATAGAATAGTTGTGATAATCAAAGGAATCAACCAATTGGAAGGACTTAGCGGTAGGTATGATTCGTTGACTATTATGCAATAACTCAACTGCTTGCAGTTCTGAGACATGTTATTTTTTATTTGAAGAACCTAAGGTTCAGAAAACAAGTTGCCCAAAGCCTCTTACCTAGAAGGTGGCTGGCTGAGTCAATGCCATCTCAGTTCTTCTGTAAGTCCAGTAACTGCCCTTGCCTAGACCTATCAGCTAATGAAGGGTAAAATTGCAAATATTTATTTTAATGGTGCATAAGTTTTTGGGTTAGTCAATGACTTTGAAATGCTTTAGAAATAAAGATTGCCGGATTACTAGAGGAACCCCTACAAAATGAATGGCAAATTAAAGAGTCTTTAGATGCTTTGCTATTACAAAGGATATGGCAATAATTAAAGTGAAATCAGTGAATGATCTTCATGGTATTACCCAATAGCAGAGAAAATTTGGCAATGATACTGAATCTACATCAATGGGGTAATTTTAAAGGTATTACCAAGGAAGAATATCCTACCCACCAATGAATCAATCCTGGCAAAACTATAAAAGAATGTGGACTGGCCCAAGGCCTCAGGGCTCCTTTGAACACCTCTCAATGGACTATGAATACAGCTGATTCTTGAACAATATGGGTTTGAACTGTGCAGGTCCACTTACATGCTGATTTTTTTTTTCAATAAATACTGTAAATGTATTTTCCTTATAATTTTCTTAATGGTTTCATTTATGTAGCTTACTTTAGTGTAAGTGTATAGCATATAATAAATATGCAAAATATGTGTTAATTCTGTTTATATTATTGGTAAGGCTATTAGTAGTTAAGTTTTGGGGAAGTTAAATGTTATACACAGATTTTCAAGTTGTGTAGGTTGTGGGGCTGTGGGGGCTTCTGCTCTTTGCAGTATGGTTGATCTTCAAAAAGCTAATAAAGATTTCCTTATTCTATAACAGACAGCTTTTTGCCCTCCTCACCACATGTCTAATGTGTCAAAGGCCTGAGAGGCTACTCAGTCTATACCTGCCCACTCATGAAGCAGAAAAAATTAACAGAAAGGAAGATAAGACATTGAAGTTAGAAAACAAAACCAAAAGAGAATTGATAAAATCAGAGAGGATGATATGTGGTTCAGGTGATGAGATTACCCTCAGGCAGGATAAATATGGGGATTTCTCATAGAGCACGTTCAATCAAAGTGTAGTCCACAGACCACCTTCATCAGAATCACCTGAGGTGTATATTTTACAAAGAATTCCAGCTCTCATTGCCCAGAGAATAAGATTTAGGAAGTCTGGGTTGGTACCCAGGATCTGGCCTTTAATGCCAGACCACCCCCAAGTAAAGCTGATGCACAGCAACGGTTAAGAATCATTCCTCTCTTTTCTCTGTCAAGTATCATGGACAATACAGTTGTTTCTCACCTACTGCAGAAAATCATCCCTCTCCCTGCCACCTAGCATCCAGGGCATGGACATGTGACCTAGATTCATACATTTGGATGCTCCTACCTGTGACTTTGACTCTTAAGGAGTAAAGCAGGAAAAGTTCAGAACTTTGCTACTCAAAGCATATTCTGGGTACCAGTAACATCATCCCAGAGCTTGTTAGAAATCAGAATCTTAGGCCCCATTCAGACCTACTTAATCTGCATTTTAACAAGATCCCCAAGTGACTGACTCATAGGCACATTGCAGTTTGAAAAGTACTGGCTTCGAACCCATTCATAGTGAAGGAGCTTTGAGTTCAGCAGTAGCAACAGCCAATGAAACAAGCAGAAATATCCTCACCAACTGGTTCTTATGGCATGACCTTAGTCATGGGTCCTGCTCCCCAGTTTTCTTTGGTTCTTGCCTTTCTGGGTCAGCAGTTCACACTTAATACTGTGTAGCAAGCAATCACAATATCTCAGGGACCTATATTTTTAAAAAGTACCATTTCTTGCTTTTGTATCAGCTGATTGCCTGAGGATATCTGTTTCAGACTACAGGTATGAGTTGGCTGGAGAGACTTAACTCTACCCTATCTTTCATTATTCTAGGACCAGCATATTGCCCAAAGAATGCTTCTTTCATGACAGAGGTAGGAAGCTTCAGAGGAGAGTAGAAACACAAATGCACTTCCAAATTCTTTGGCCAAAGCAAATCACATGGGCCACCCAGCCCTTAAAAAAGAACTGAAATTTTACCATTTGCAACAGCATGTATATCTAGAGGGCGTATGTTAAGTGAAATAAGCCAGTCAGAGAAAGACAAATACCATACAATTTCATTTATATGTGGAATCTAAAGAACAAAATACATAAACAAAATTGAAACAGACTCATAGATATAAGAAGAGTCTGATGGTTGCCAGAGGGAGGGGTGTTGGGGGGCTGGGTGAAAAAGGTGAAGGGATTAAGAGGTACAAATTGATAGTTACGAATTAGCAACAGAGAAATAAAGTACAACATGGGGAATAAAGTCAATAATACTGTAATAACTTGTTACATCCTAGGTTGATTCTTGAAATATCAGGGTGAACACTTTGTAAAGTATACGACTGTCTAACCACTGTGCTGTACACCTGAAACTAATACAAAATAATATTGAATGTAGACTATAACTTTTTAAAAGACTTAAAAAAAAAAAAAAGACATGATTTAATCCTTTTCTGATTGAGAAGGTAAAAAAAAAAAAAAATTCACATGAGCTAATCCAATGTTATATTTCTCTCATGGAGGTTGATAGAGGAGAGGGAATACATTTACTGAATGACAAGACCAAAATAAGAGACCACCCCTTTTCTAAGCCTGGCTTCCAGCTTTCCCGCTGGTTCCAGGAGCCCTACTATATCTGTGTAACACAATATTGTTGAAGCTAGTCAGAGTCAGCTTCTGTTTACTGAAACCAAAAACTGTCACTGATCTTTAGGAAGAAGTCTAAGCTGGAAGGGAGAAAAAATGTAGCCCTGGGATGCAGCTGTCAGACTTGGAGAAGGCGCACTCAGAAACTAAGTGCACAAAATGGTTAGATGGCATAACTGGGTGAATAGAGGTTTTGACTGGAGACCAAAATATTGAAGTTTAAAAGGCACCAGGTGTGCTCCTGAAACAGGTTTCCCCATGTGGTTATTAAAAACCCCTGGGAAGGAGGGAGCATTTGAGATCTTGCTCCCCTGTGTATGTCATCAACGTGGCTCAAATAAACTCATTAAAATGGGGAGGTGGGGGCTAGGATGGAGACAGGAACTGAATCAGAGATAAAGTGGGTCAGATGCTACTTTCTCTCTGCACACTATCCAGGTAACAAGGAATGCCTTGTGGACACCAGAAGGACAGGAGGGAAGGAAAGACTAAGGTTTTTTGAATTACAGGCACCATGATGGGAATAACTGCCTCTAATCTTCACAACGATTTGGCAAAGCATTTACAGATGAACAAAGTAATGCTCAGATAAGTCAAATAATTGTCCAATATAACCCAGCCAAAAAGAGGGGGTACAATATGGCTTCAAGCCCAGTCTACGCTACTTCCCATCAAACAGTGTAGAATTTTCCAGTGGGGCAGTAGGAACAGGCATAGGGCAGGCATAGAGCAGGCATAGCCCAGCTCCTAGCCCCGTTGTAATCGAGAAACTGTCCATTTCCATGCTGCAAGGCAGCTGTGTCTTCAGGAGCAAACTGGGTGCCAGTTAAGGGTATGATGAGGTGAGAGATTATCAGGGCAGGGAAGGTTGTTTACAATTGTGGACAGATTTGGAGGAAGGCAGTTGGCGTTGGAGGAAAAGCCAAAGAAAACTTGCAAAAATATATAAGTGAAAGCCCTGCAGTAAGAGGAAATGGGAAAAGCTTGCATTTTTGGATATGGCTGGAAAGAAGAAACTTAGAGGTATGGAACTAGTTCCCATCATAGATCATTCTCTACAGGGGAACAAGAATGCCAATTAAATAATTTGAGCATTTCATATTTTTTATTCAAAACCCCGCAAGGGCCCTTAGCCTCACTCAGAATGAAATTGGAAGTCCTAACCCTTGCCAATAAGAGCCTATATGATCTGGCTCCTACTTGATGCCTCCAGTTCTAAACTCCTGCCCATCATTCCAGTCACCCTGACCACCTCACGGTTCCACAAGATATAAAACCTCTCCCACCTTAGGGCCCTTGCACCTGCTGTTGCCACTGCCTGAAATACCTCCACAGAGTCACTGCTCATGTTATCAGAGAGGTCTTCTCTGATAACCCGATACACCCACAGTCTTACCCATGCTTTCTTTTTTTTCTTGGAATCATCACCCAATATTTATTTAGTTTATTTATTATCTGTCTCCCCCACTAGTGTGCAAGCTCCATGAGAGAAGGAATTTTGTCTTTCTTGCGTATCACTGCATGCCTAGCGCCTGAAACTGTGTTGGGCACATAAGAAGGTGCTTAGTAAACATCATTGAATGAAATTGGCTGAGCAAAAGATTCTGAATAGAGCTTCAGAATAAATTTGGTTTCACTGGGGCTGATAAAGGTGTCTACACTGGGAACCTTTAATTTCCTTTCCCAGCTGGCTGCTGGGGTCACTAGGTGGGCTGAAAGCAAAGTGTATTCCAGGCGCTTGAAGTTCAACCTGCAATTGAATCCTGGTGGCAAACTTGCCCTTAGGACGAGTCATTTCCACTGATGGCTAAGTTAATAGCTTTATTTTTATAATGCTTTTATAGTCAGAAAAAGAAATTAGAAAAGTTAATATGTGGTATATGTAAAGAAATTATATATATATTAGATATGTCTGTGTATATAAATGTGTGTACATATATAAAATAAAATATGATAAACCAATGAGGACAACATGAAATATACAATAAGTTTCTATTTCTGTGAGTACACAATTACTGTCTCATCTCACTGATCCCCAACGGTTTGTTACCATATAATTGGTTCTCAGCTGAATGCTGCTATCAGAATTTGGGTTATTAAAGTGGTGGTACCTGGGTCAGCTTTAGTGACCATAAGTCGATCTTGTTGAGTTCATACATAGAACTCATCTATGCCCCTATGACTGCTTTGTTCAGGTACCGCTTCGTTCAAGTATCTAGTATTCTAGGTACGTGTTACCCAATGCCATAGAACTTGACTGTTTCTCCACTGAGTTTCATGATCCATTAGCTTCCTCTCCCCCAATATTAATTGGAGTCTCACTACCTTATCTTGACCTGGTCATCAATTCCAAATACCCCATAATTTTTCGAGGGCTTGGGACATGCTCTCAGGTATCAATTCTGTTCCAGTTGGTGTTCTTTGGTAATAAGCAATAGAAATTACTCTAGTCAATTTAACTTTGTTAAAGATTTTATTTGTTTTCAGAGACAGGGGAAGGGAGGGAGAAAGAGGAGGAGAAAAACATTGGTATGTGACAGAAACATCAGTATGTGACAGAAACATCAGTATGTGAAAGAAACATCAGTTGGATGCCTCTCGCATGCTCCCAACCAAGGAGCTGGCCCGCAACTCAGGTGTGTGCCCAGACTGGGAATCGAACTGGTGAACTTTCAGTTCACAGGCTGGCACTCAACTCACTGAGCCACACCAGCCAGGGCTAGTCAATTTAATTTAAAAAATAAATTTATTGGTAAACAGGGGATAAATGGTGACAAAGAGATTAGATTTTGGAAGGTGAATGCACAATGCAATGTGCAGATGATGTATTGTAGAATAGCACACTTGACACATAATTTTATTGGCCAATATAATCCCAATAAATTCAATTAAAAATAAACTTGTTGGAAAAATATTGTCTAACCCTATACTTTGTGAACCAGAACCACTCAGTTAACTCACAGAATTATGAATTATGAAAGGTAATAAATTGTTGTTTTAAGCCATTAAATTAAAATACAATACATATATATGGAGAGAGAGAGAAAAAAAAAGGGAAGGGAGGGAGAAAGAGAGGGGAGAAACATTGATGTGAGAGAGAAACATCAATTGATTGCCTATGGTAGGCACCCCAACCAGGGGACATGCCCTGACCAGACATCAAACCAGTGACTTTTCACTTGTGGGATGATGCCCAACCAACTGAGCCATGCCAGTCAGGACTTAAGCCATTAAATTTTGCAGTGGTTTGTTATACAGCATTAGCTAACCAAAACATCTACTTTATATAGTATGGTAGAAGAAAGAGACAAGGGAAATTAAAATGCATAGCTCTAAATAAATATTTAATTACATATATATAATTACATATGCATATGCATAATGTGAGGAAAAATAAAGTGACTCCTAGAATTCTCCTTTCTGCAGCTAGGCACAAGTTACACAACACCACTGTAATACTATATAATGTCTAGTTCACATTCCATTTCAGCCTGTGTCTCAGCCAACATCTCAGCATCTCTTCTATTGACTTTTATTACCAGGTATGTTAGTCTTAATAAGTGCTGCAGAGGATCACTTGTGCTCCTTCTCTCACTCTAGTTTTTAGCAGTGTTTCCATTTCTCTTTGATTAATCTTTAATTATCAAAGTGATCTTTCACTTTGATAATCCCCACCCAAAGAGTAACCTTTTTGCCCTGTTAATCCAGGTGCATAAGGGGCACAAAATGGCTGGGTGACAGTTTCAACTTTCAGTTCAGTGGAATGCTTGTTTTGTCCAATAGTGAAAACATCAGTCCCATGTCCTAAAACCTCTGAATCAATAGAACCAAAAATTGAAGGAATAAGGAGCAAACATTTTACAACCAGATCATTAGATGTAATATTAAAAATGAACACTACCACTTTCAACCCTTTGATTCTCAGAACCAGGTGTTCCGACCTTAGGAGAAACAGAACTCTTCACTAGTTTTTAGTTCAGAGAATTACACCACCCAACTCCCTCCCATCGTCTCCCAACTAGTTCAGTAACTTAATCTTAACTGACCACTTGACCATTCTGTAAGCTCAGCTGTGGGTGGATGATGAGGCACATATTAAGACCACTAATTTCTGTATGTACCTGCCCATTTTCTTTCTTCTTTCTCAGCCAAAAACAATGTTGTGCAGAATACCATGACTAGGAATAAGGTATCCAGTAATTTCAATAGTGTTTATAGCAGAAGCATGATGAATAAGAAAGGTAAATCCATATTTAGAATAAATGTCTATTGTAGTATGGGCACTACACTGGCAGGGATCCAGTAAAATTAATCTCCCACCAGGTGGCTGGCTGTTCTGCTCAGTTTCTTTACCATATTAGGTGCTCACCATTGTTTGTTCATTTTTCCTCAGCTTTATTGAGATATAATTGACATGCAATATATAAATATAAGGTATATGACATGATGATTTGAAGCACATATACTATATACCACAATCAGTTCAGTTATTTATGACCTCACATAATCACACACACACACACACACACACACACATGCACACACACTATATCTACTGACCCATCAGTGGACACTTAGGTTATTTCCATGTCTTGGCCCATGTTAATGCTGTGATGAATGTGGGGATTAACTGAAGAGATATTTCTTCAAGATAGTGATCTCATCATTTTTAGATATATACCCAGAAGAAGGATTATTGGATTACATGGTAGTTCTATTTTTAATTTTTTTTGGAATCTCCATAGTTTCCCATAGTAACTGTAGCAACCTACATCCAACAACAGTGTCCAAGATTTCTCTTATCTCCACATCCTCACCAGCACTTGTTCTCTGACCATTGGTCTTTGCTGCTGGAATATTGGACACTCAGCATTGATGAAGCTGGATTGGCCTTGACGATGAGGACACATAGCATTGAGCCCATGTACAGCCTTCATTCCTGTTGCCATGCCACTTAGTTTATAAACTCAGTGATCAAGCTGGGTATAGAGGGTAACTGACATTCAGAGTCGATTATCTTGTCTGACCAATTATTAAGAGTCTCATCTTCTGGTGAGCATTCATAGGGCACATAAATATCCCCACATCCTGAGACTTAGCTCCTTCCCAGACCTCGTTGACCCTAGCCTTTCAGTTCTGTTCCTCTCAAGTCTCTGTGTCTGGCCAGATAATTGCTGCCTATTAAGTGATGTGCATTCATAGTTCTTCTATGAAAAGAGGAAACAGAATTGCTATTATAAACCCTGTTCACTGGTCATTAAGGACCACTCTGAGCATGTTGTAATGCTGTGTTTGTGTCTAGCTCCCAAAAGTGTATGTCTGGTGGTAGCTATAAACTAGGTTCAGGATTTTCCTTTTCAATCTACTGGTTACAAGCTATTTCTCAAGAGACCGAAGGTGTGGGTTGAGGGACAGTTGGATGTGCAATGGAAGCAGAGAACTAGGTAAACCACTTTGAAATACATTTTTTTAAAAAAGATTAATTGGTGGATACATAGAGGGATGAACAAATAATGTACACTAAATATACCAAAAATGTTAATTCTAAATCTAGGTGGTGGCTATATGGATGTTCATTGTACAAGTCTTTCAATTTTTCTGTGTGTTTGAAAATCTTTTATATGTTAAAAAAAAAAATAGGCTCACTGGGAGTTGTGCTTCCAGAGCTATTAGAGCCTAATTTTGTACTCATTACCTTTGCTTGATCATGAACTGTTGTCAGGCACACCCTACATCAGAGCATGTTGGATCAGATAGTACCCAGTTTGTGATGATAATCCAGTTTTTATGGTCACTTGGTGTATATAGTCAGGTATTTAACTTCTATCAGCCTTGAGCAAGCTATAGTCTCAAGAGGAAAATATTAGTGATTTTCCCAGTAGGATTTTGTTTTGCTCCAAATTCCTAAGGGGCTACAGTACTTGATTCCTCTATCTAGACTTTTCACAGGATTTATACAGCATCTCAATCTGCCAAAGTGCTTGAGCACCACTGCATTTTTTTGGGTCATAAGGGCTAGATGTAGGAGCAGCTTAGATATAATAAAGCTTCCATATTCTGGACTTGACTCAAATTAAGTAACCCTCCCAGGTTACTTAGTCATTGGATTGGAATACAGGTTACTCAGTAAATGTGGTATATGTTGCCTTAAAAATCCAGAATGATCTGCTATATATTGTGCCCTTTTCATAAAAACAAGGATGCAAGGTTTTTTGTTTGGTTGTTTTTTTTTGTTTGTTTGTTTGTTTTTGTTTTTGTTTTATCCCTTTCATTTAGAAGGTGACATCTCAAAATTCCCCAGGCCACTGGGTTCCCAGACACATTTGTGGGCTTTCCCAGCCACTCTTAAGTATGCATAGATCTTATCAGGTAATTGAGGATAGTTGCTACTTACTGCTTGCTAGTCTTATCAGAATGAATGTTATCAATGTATTAGGCTGAAGCAGTATCCAGTAGGATGGTGAGATAGTCATGATCATAGAGACTAAATTATGACCCAAGACTGAACTGAACTAGCCCTGAGCTAAGAGAATAACGAGAATTACCTCTCCTATTTTCTTTTATTGAGAAATAGAAAAAAGGAAAGGGCAAGTCAAGATTGATAGGGGTACTCAACAGTTAAAGATTTTCTAGACTTAGTTGATAGGCTTAAGTGATTAAATGCATGTGGAAAGCTGTTATTCCAGAAACTGGAATGCATGACCATTGACTCCAGGAGATGTCATAAGCAACTCAACCTTAGTGCCCCATGGGGCACTGCAAAGATGGAGATGGTATCTGAGTCATTGTGTTCCAGGGAGGAAATGACTGTGATGAAGATAAAGAATTTGTTAAAAATTTCTTTTTAATTTAATTAATTTATTTTTAGAGAGAGGGGAAGGAGGAAGAAAAATATCAATATGTGAGAGAAACAGCTATTGGCTGCCTGTCACATGCCATGCACTCCTACCAGGGACCTCACAACTCAGGCAAGTTCCCTGGCCAGGAATTGAACCAGCAAACTTTTGTTTTGCTGGACAACGCCCAACTGAGCTGTCCTAGCCAGCTCCAGGGCACAGATGAAGGTTTCTTAATTAATTGATAAAGAAGTACTAGTAAAATAGCTGCAACTCTTACCTGATTAACATTTTTTTCCTAAACCCCTTACCTACCCTTTTCTTCTCCTTATAAAAAGGCTGGCTTGAATTGAGAAGTTAAGATGGTTTTTAGGGTACCTAACTTATCTGCTCAGATAACCAGTGTCTGAATAAAGCACCCATAAAATTTCAACCTTTGTCTCTACTTTCTGGTTCTGGTAATGACAGGTAGCATGAACGCTGATTTTTCCGGTTTTAATCACAGTTGGTATGAGTTGGTATCATTAGTTTTAGTCAACAGAATCTATTCTAGTGTGTTTTAATTTATTATAGAATATTGTCTTAAGAATTTCCAGAAAATTTTGGGTGATGATGCAGACAGGAGACACCCAACCTCATCATGGACAATCCATGATGAAACCTCACTGCTATCACGACCTGCTATAGACATGTATGAGGCTGGAAACAAGAGGGTTGGAAGTACCACCAACACCATTTTCCCCAAAGGAATCAAATGCTTCCACTTAGGACCACTTCTCACATAGTTTACTTACAGCATGTAATCCAGCACAGGTGCATTTACGTGGATGAAGTAACCAGGGTCTGGGATGTTTAGCTTTCCATGCTCACTTCAATGGGAAACCATGCTAGCAGGGGATGCAATGGATATTAAATGACCTAATCTTTATCCCTGCAATAATCAGAAACACTTTTGGCCCAGAAAATACACTCCTGAGTGTCTATCTCATGGAATCAAAGGCACAGACATGTAAGGTCCTATGTAATGGTGTCTATCATAGATGCTTTTACCAATTTATTTATTAAAAATTTTTTAAAATTTATTTTGCTATTACAGTTGTCCCAATTTCCCCCCTTTGCCCCCTCCACCAAGTAACCCATTTCCTCCAGCAATGGCCCCCCTTAATTCATGTTCATAAGTCATGCATATAAGTTCTTTGGCTTCTCTATTTCCTTTGTTCTTCTTAACATCCCCATCTATTCTGTAACCACCAATGTGTACTTTTTTTTTTCCCTTTCACATCCAGACAATTCACCATTTAATTACTGCCTTCTGTCAGCTTCTCAAATCATATTGATACAAAGTTTTCTTTTCATTATTTCAAAATGCCTACATTAATTGTTTAAAGAATTACTCTTTTAAGTAATATGAATTGCAATATTACCAAATACATGCAAAAATACATTTACACCCATACATATTTTTAAACATATTTAAAGTACATACTGGATTTTGAAGAGTTAATACAAAAAAATTTAAAATATGCCAATAGCTTACATAATTATTACATGTTAAATGATAGTATTTTAGATATATTGTAGCAAAATTAAGCACATTTTTTCTTCTTTAATACTTACTTTACTCTGGAATGCTATTTTTGTGAAATAGATCACAGAAATGATATATCGCAGAACTCACCTTTATGAAAGTTGTCTTAGAGACAGTGCCAAATCCATAGTGAAGAATTAATTTGTTTTTTGAGTCAGATCCTCCCCATTCCCATAATACAACTCAACTTTATTTTAAGCTACTGGAACTACAACTTACTCTTTTTGGAGTTTTCCACCTTAAATAGTAGATTTATTTATTTATTTATTTAGGCTATGCACTGGTCTTACTTCTTTCAATACCCTTTGTTTTTTCCTCTACATGTGTTTTACAAGTTGAAGCCTTCAGAAATAATGGCACTTGCAGTGCTCAGCCAGTCCCCAGAGTAGAAATTATTGTCTACTAAGTTGAGGTAAAAAAATAAAAAGCCTTAGGATTTAAATAATTTTGTAGAATAGTATTCTAGCAATTTTTTGAACTTGTGGTTGACTTCCTATGTGGTCCTAAACTAACCCCTGAACTGTTGAAGAGTCTGTTGAGGTAGAGATTAGGTATGTTCACATTTCAATAATAAAGTTTACTATAGCATTAATACCTTTTCCCAAGCATTCCCAGTTTGGGGGTCTTCTTAACTGGAAATGTATATTTCCATTACCTATTTGAAAGGAATCTCATCTAATTTACATGCTAATATGAGAATATATATTGTCTATGTACACAAATCATATAGTTTAATAGTTTGCAACTTCCATCCCAAATTGGTCTTCATTCTCAGCACCTTTTCTAACCTAAAGATTGACTGATTTCACAACACACCCATGACCAGTTGGTTGCTATTTAAAACATAAATTGCTAACAAAATCTATACATTACGTACCCACAAATAAGCACATATTTTGTAACAATGAATCAGAAAGATAGTATGTCTTCTATGTAATGTACATCCACCTTTTCTTTTTACTTCTTCCTTAACTGCATTTGATTTTTCTGAGTTATTGCAAGTAACCTGATTTTCCCGTATTGTGAAATGATTCCAATATAAGAAAACTTAACTTGCAGTAATGCAGATACAAGTAATATACAAAATTATACCTTATTTAGTAATATCTATTTATAACAAGATCACTTTAAAGCATTCATAAGTTAAGATTAGTTCTTATCCATTCAGCTGCCTATGTCTTTTGATTGGTGCATTTATTCCATTTACCTTTGTACCTGTGTTCCTATCTGTCTCTGTTTCTTCATCTTCTTAAAGCAGACCCTTTAGCATCTTTTGCATTGCTGGTTTGGTGGAGATGTATTCTTTTAGATTTCTTTTGTCTGGGAAACACCTTATTTCACCTTCCATTTTGAATGAGAGCCTTGCTGGATAGAGTATTCTTGGTTGCAGGCCTTTGTTTTTCATTGCTTGAAATACTTTTTGCCATTCCCTTCTGGCTTGTTGTGTTTCTGTTGAGAAATCAGCTGATAACCTTATTGGAGCCCCCTTGTATGTTATTAGCTGTTTCTCTCTTGCTGCTTTTAGGATTCCCTCCTTGTCTTTGAAATTGGCCATTTTCATTATGATGTGTCTTGGAGTGGGCCTGTTTGGGTTCCTCTTCATTGGGACCCTCTGTGCTTCCTGAGTTTGCATGGTATTTTCTCCCCTCAAGTTAGGGAAGTTTCCTGTCATTACTTTTTCAAACAGGTTTTCTATCCCTTGCTCCTCCTCTTCTCCTTCTGTTATCCCTATTATATGGATGTTATTACATTTCATGCTGTCCTGCAGCTCTCTTAAAACCTCTTCATTCTTTTTCAGTCTTTTTTTCATTTTGTTTCACTGCCTGGGAATTTTTTTCTACAGTGACCTCCAGCTCAATGATTTGATCCTCTGCTTTCTCTAGCCTGCTTTTGATTCCTTCTACTGTGTTCTTCAATTCAGAAATGGTATTCTTCATTTCCTCCTGGCTCTTATTGATGGTTTATATGTCCTTCTTAATGCTGATGTAGTTCTCAGTAAGTTCCTTGTAGCTTTCCTGGAGTTGTTTGTAGTTCCCCTGGAGTTATTTATAGTTTTCTTTGAACTCATTGAGCTCATTGAGCTTCTCTGTCATCATTATTTTGAATTCCATGTCTGATAGGGTGCTTGCCTCTATTTCCTTTTGCACTCTTCCTGCAAATTCCTCCTTTCCATTTGCTGAGGGTTTATTTCTTTGTCTCCCCATTTTAGGTGGCTCTTGTTTGTTTCTGCTTTTTGGATTGGTCTGCTTTGACTTACTATCTTAGTGGTGTGACATTCTGTGATGTAGAGGTGCATGTTTTTTACTTGGATCTGTGCTTGGTGACATCAGCTCGTGTGCCAGTCTGGGCCTAGTTAGCCAGTTGGAGACTACCAGAGATCCACTGTCTTTGTCTCCTTTAGTTGTTAATCCAATCAGCCTGTGATCAGTGGTCAATTTTAGGCACCTCTGGGAGGGGCAGATGAATTCAGTTGGTAATCCAATCAACCTGTGATCTGAGGTCAGGTTTAGACACTGCTGGGTGGTTGGATAATTCCTATGGGTGGGGCTGTGACTTCCTCTCAGGCTCCCATATTTTGGAGAAGAGTGGTCTGCTGGCTGTGTTGGGGATGGGTCAGCACTCGAGTCATGGGCTACTCCCTCAGCTCTCCCCCTAAAGACACTGACCCAAACTTTCCCCAAACTTCTCTAGTCCACTCTGCCCTTTTTCTGCTGGAGCCCAGGGTAGGTGGGTGCTGCTGTATTTTTTGTGTGGCCCCCTTTAAGAACTCGGTCTCTCTCTGTCAAGCTGGCAAACCTGACAGCTTTTTGCTTTTCACAGCTGGATGCTGTCTTACTCTCAGCTGTGTTGCTTTAGGCTGGGAAGCCCAGCTTGGGGGTTTAGATCCCACCCTTCTCAGGTGGAACCCCGGCTGCTGAGATGTTTCTCTGTCCCTTCAGCTGCCACCCGTGGGAGCCTCACCTGCCTCTCGTATCTCCGCACTTCCTACCTGTTACATTGTGATGAATCGGCTCTTTTGTTCTGTCCGTGGTAATAAGGCTTCTCTCCAGTTGGTGTTCTATTGGTTATTCCAGATGATTTCTCCCTAATTAATTTGTAACTCCATTTAGGTCTTGGGAGGAAATTGATGTAGCACCACTTACTCCTCCTCCGTCTTGGTTCTCCTATCATAGATGCTTTTGTAGCAGCAAAAACCCATAAATAAATTAAAGGAAGACCCAACACTAAGGCCATGGTTGAGTTAATTACAGTCTATGTACTCCTTTGCTATTATTAACAAGAAAGAACTAGCGTTCTGTGAGATGATTTGGAGAAATTTCTCTGGTTGCTGACTGAGAAAACCATCATGAATGAAAATGTATATATGAACTTGTTTTTGTTTAAAAAAATTAAAAGAAACCCATATATATATATATAATGCATTATATAAACATAAAATCTATAGAAAAAGATGTTCAAAGTTTAGAACTTGGATGATCTTAGGAGATACGGGGTGATATATGAGCATATGGAAGGCAAGAAGGAAAGGAAGAAGACTACCTTTGAAAATTACGGGATAGGTTCTGGGAAGATGGCTGTGGCAGCATCAGCAGAGCTTTTCAGTTTCTGGCTCTCTGATCTGGATTACCCCCCAATTCTTTTGTGTGATATTTTTGCTGATTGTTTCTGAGTGATTATTGTTGTTATTGGTTTTTTATCGATTTGGATTGAATCTGCATTAATTAAAGCCAAATGAATATCATAGTTGTCTGTATTGATTCATAGTTATTTCTGCCTCCAGTCCATGACAGAGGCTGGCTTATAGGAAAGACTATAGTACAGATACCCCTAAAGTTAGAGTATTGTGTGCAAAAGCTGGAGAGGCTTCTGATGTTCAGTGCTCAGCTGAGAGCCTAGCTTTCCAGAAAGTGTGCTGCTGAGGGGATGCTCTCTCCGCAATGGGCCTGTGAGTCCTTAGTGAGGCTTTATCAATATCCAGGGCAGGAGGGTTTCATCCTTGGTTCTCACAGGGGTATGACTTGGCAAATTCTTGTCCATGTGGGGGTAGATCCAGACAGTTGTATAAACATGCTACTGAAATTTTAGGGGCAAAGAGTAAATGGCAGAGGACGCCAGACCTTACCCAGTTCACACTCAAGATCTCTGAGACCCTTTGCTCAGAGAGTTCATGTTAGTCCTCACAGCTCCAAAGATTCACAAGCCCCAGACTAAGACTTACACTGTTGTGGTTCTACTCACAGAAAAGGCCTGCTGGAATAGCCCTAGCCAAGAGAGGCCAGAAAATCACACTCTAAGTTTCTGTATTTTTAAACCCTTTCTTTCTTTTTAAATAGAATCCCTTACCTAGATACAAAAGAAGTAGAAGGGTGCTTCTTCCCTATCAAAAAAATTTAAAAAGAAAAAGAAAAAGATCTTGATCCTTTCTAAGAGATCCTATTTTTCTTTTATAATACAGATGAAATCAAATAATGCATACACATTCAAAACCTCCAACCTTTTCACTGATCCTCCCCTTGCCCATAGAGAAACTTCTGGAAATGCTAGCATTGTTGACTTGGCCTTTTCCTTTTGACCATGCTCTCCTCCCTACCCTTTTCTACTCCCTTTATCCACCTCCCCAATTGCCATTTGTATTTTGAGGATCTAGTATATTTTAGAGAACAGAAAAAGCATTAGCTAGAGAATTTATACTGGAAATGAAGAAAAACAACCAATAAATCTGAAAATGAGTTAGAGTGGTACAAGATGCAGTAGTTTTCACAAAATTTTAAGTTGGGAGCTGAGAATGGGAGAGAAAATGTTCCCTGGGAGTAACTTTTATCTACATGAAAGATACTGAGAATGAAAGAGCTGAAAAGAGAGGATGACTAAGATGTTTGAGTCTGAATTAACAAGGCAACTTTTTAAGAGATGGGGCAAAAGTCAAATGACTTTGAATTGTTTTTAATGACTGTTGTTGAGTAACTGTTTTTCTTTGATTTGGGAGGCATTATTTAAAGCAGGGGTGGCAAACACAAGGCCCTCGAGCCGAATCCAGCTCTTCACCTTATTTTATCCCCAAGGCACCTTCATCCAGCAACTTGTTTCTACCCAGCTCGCTTAACTGTTAAGGAGTAGTTACATTTATACAGTCCTAAAATTACATTCAGCCCTTTGAAGGCAACTGCAAGGCTGATGTGGCCCCTGGTGAAAATGAGTTTGATATGCCTGATTTAAAGTATGGCCCATGAGGCCCTGGCTGGTGGCTCAGTGGAATGGCACTGGACAATGAACCCAAAGGTCGCTGGTTTGATTCCCCAGTCAGGGCACATAATCAGGTCTCCAGCCAGGTCTCCAGCCAGGTCCCCAGCTGGAGGCAGGTGAAAGGCAAGCATATGTTAAAGTTTCTCTCCCTGCAAAAAGGGGATGGATGTAATACAACAACAATAAAATTAAAAAAAAAAAAAAAAAAAGTTTCTCTCCCTTTCTTCCTCCCTTCCTGGCTTCTCTCTAAAAAATAATGAATAAAATAAAGAATAATGTATGGTGAAGGGTAACCATATATTGACGTTTCTCTCCCTTTCTTCCTCCCTTCCTGCCCTTCTCTCTAAAAAATAAATGAATAATGAATAAATAAATGTATTTATTAAGTAAATAAATAAAACATGGCCCATGAGATGGGGCCAATTATACTCATGTTCTTCAAAAGAGAAAGGCATAGTGAACCTATCTTTGCACCAAGTACAAAAAACCTGTAAGAAAAAAGAAGCATTTCTTTCAATTAATTAATTAGAATTGTAGTCATTGGTAAGCGTGCTGACCTCACTTTATCCTCCAAAGCTTCTCTTCCTTGGGAGCTGGGTAAATCACATACTTTAGTTGCTTTCACTGCTGCAGCAACACAATGTCTAATTGCTGCTGACAATACTTTGCTGAGTGTGCATGGTGCAGTCCCTTGCCAAGAACCAACTCCATGTTGTTACCATTCTTGCCCCTCCTTAACCAACACATTTCCTGACGGTGCTGCTCCCAAGATGGCAGGAACTATATAGTCTTTATTCAACCCAAACTACCAAAATTGGTTGTCTTCTAAAAGAGTTCCCCCAACTACTGTCAGAACCACCTTATATTGAGGCAAAAGGAGAAAATCATTCTTTATAATCCCAATTGTCTTCTAAGGAAGGTTGCCCCTGATGAAAGGGAGGCTCTTGGTTATGTTGACTCCCTTGAGGAGTTCTATCTCCAAGTTTCAGCATCTGTAAGAGAGAAGAAATGCTCTGCATAGTTAGAAGGGGAGAATTTGAGGTTTATAGGGTGTGTACAGGAAAAAGAAGGAAAGAGGGAGATAACATGTGGGCGAGTGGAAGGATGTGGGCTCTCCATTCTAACTCCAAACCTTTAGCAAATCTTGTGAAACTCAAAAAAAAAAAAAAAAAAAAAAAAAAAAGGGGGTGCTGACTTCTGGGTCCAGGTTGATGTATGACGGAGATGGTACACATGGACTCAGGATGCATTGGCAGAGAGTACCAAGAGAATAAACAACACTTAGGACTTCACAAACATCATAAAGAGGGCTGTGCAACTGAGGGTTTTAAATCAAGTTTGCCTGGATCTTTTGGACAGCTGATACTGGATGTTCATTAAAAAGAAGGTTTTCAGTACATAGTTGGAGATAAAGCTATAGAATGCAAGTATTCCTGACACAGACAATGTATTGACATAAATACACACTAACGTATAAAGAACTGATGTCTGATTGAAAGGACATATTCAAAAGTACGTGTGGGATAGTAGGAATCTGAGTAGGAGAAGAGATGCTAAGAGGGAAAGGTGGGTGGAGAGTAGGTGGGTGTGTTTGCACTTGGGCTAATAAAAATTTGCAACATATATGGGAAAAGGGGTATCCATCAGATGACTAACAGGTGTTAATTTTTCTGTATTGCTGTGTAAACTGTGAATTTAATGATTAGCCATACCTCCAACACACACACACACACACACACAGAGCCTGCAAAATAGATATAGATTTGGACTGTAGCAACTGGAATATATTAAAGATAAAACAGAACTTAGAAGCTATGATTCTTAACCCAGAGGGGCTACAGAGTTACCCAGGATTCTTTTTCAGAAAACATGTCTGGGCCCCATATCAGGGTTACTTCTTTGTAAGGCTGGCTAGACAATCTGCATTTTGGCTTGGGTTCGCCATTGAGAAGGCCCATTTTCCATTTTCACTTTTTTTGCAGCATTGAGTCCCTTGAGAAATTTTTCCCAGTTGGTGTGGACCTAAACTTCCAGCCAGCTTCGTTCAGCAGGAAGATGGGCCTTTGTAGGTAGAGCACCGGTTCTGGTTGGTAAAGGGACAAATTGTTTTCTGAAAGGCCAGCAGGGGGAGCTATAGACCAACAGTTTTTTTCTTGCCAACTATCTCCATGGCTGTAAGGTGTAAAAAACTTCAACTTTTCTCTACGACGTTACTGTTTGGAACAGATTAAACCTAAATCCTAATATCCCAGAATTTGGCAACTAAGTGTGCGTGGGATTTCAGTCCCACTTTGCATGTCAGCCCATATGGACATCTGTGTCACCTTATGGTCCCCTTCCAGGTGGAGCCAAGGACAGAAGAATCAAATTGGACTTTAGATTACAAGGAAAAAAAAAAGGCCAATATATTTTTCTACAAAAGTTTTTTAAGCTTGGCTTAACTTATTAGAAATAATTTAACACTATTACCTAAGCTAATAGTGTTATTCATTTTTGAGAGAGAGCTGCTTTAGTGAAGAGACTGATGACAAGCCCTTATGTTTGATCCATACAGAAAACAGTTAATTACTCGGAACACAGAGCATAAGGATGATTTATGCTAGTTCTGCAAATGGGCCAAGTAGGTAATTTATAAATGAAAAGAAGAACTGGCCATAGAAAGAGAGGAAAAAAATTTCAACCTAGCTTTGCAATTGCAAACAGAAATGGAAATGGTTAAGAAAAAAACCCCACAAACTTGAATTATGAAAGAAATGTACTGATGACTAGAATCCATTAAGTTGCTAAGAAAGTGGAGTAATTTTGGCCTACAAACCCAGAGGTCGCTGGTTTGATTCCCCAGCCAGGGCACATGATAAGGCTGTAAGCCAGGTCTCCAACCAGGTCTGCAGCTGGAGGCAGGTGAAAGGCAACCATACATTGATGTCTCTCTCCCTCTCTGCTTCTCTCCCTTCCCCTCTCTAAAAATAATAAAACCTTTTTAAAAAGATTAATTTTGTACCAATGGCAGAACTTCAGATTGCTCCTGGGTATTAGTGAGATGCGATGACCAGAACCAAGTGAAACATATGTATTGTTTTAATCAGAGTCCCTATTCTTCAGATGGAGAATGCAGTAATGTGAATCAGACTAAAAATATCTATAGGGCTATTGTTTATTTACAGGGGTGGGCAAAAGTAAGTTTACAGTTGTGAATATATAAAACACAGAGTTTATTCTTGTATTATTTTATTAATTATTATGTTATTTCCATATTAAAAACTGTGAACCTACTTTTGCCCATCCTTGTATTTACTTATTTATTTACTTAGAGAGGCCTCTGAAATGGGTCAGACTTGGCTTTTTTAGTTTCTGTGTAGATGAAAGCCAACCCAGGAGCTCTCAGGGTGTCTCATTTGAAGGACACACTCAGCTTATGGTCTCCAGCTTCCAGCCCAGGTGACTCTGCTCACTGATGAACCACCTGTCTTTCAAAGAGATGTCTCCGCATCAAGTAAGTGACCGTTGCTTCTCAGGAGGTCAGAGCCCTCAGTAATCTGGTGATTTCAAAGGATCAAAATCTTTGCTTCCTGACATGAACTTAGTGGTCTTTTCTAGTTCTTTTGTAACTGGCATCAACTGGAGTACTTGCCCCTTAAGAAATAAGTGAAATTACTTTCAACTCTCTAATAACTGGGTCAATGAAAAGTGAAAAACTAAGATTTCTGCTAGAGTAAACCAACCTGAAGTTGTTTTCCAAGATTCCTCTGAATCCTTGGCCTTCCACTTCCTCCTGGGTTGTCTGGGTCATCCATGTCAAATGTGGAACAGGGCTGCCTTAGTTTTCACCACAAAACATAGTCACACAAGGTATAAGACTCTTCACTAAAGAAGGTCTTGGGGAAGTGATGAATGATGTGCAGGTTAGAGTTACAGCACAAAATGTACCCATCAGTAGCACCCATTTCTCCTCCCTTCCCCTCCCCTCCTCTCCTCTCCCCTCTTCTTTTCTCTTCCTCTGTAGATATCCCAAGGAGATCCAAAGACTTCTCCCTTTATCCGAAGAGCATTTCAAACCTTTTTTCCTGAGCCTCAGTGCTAGCCTTCATGGAGGTCCATGGTGGTGGTTGGTGGCAGTGTGAGGATAGTGGAAGTGGACTCTTTCCTAGGTCCTTCACTAATTATCTTTCCAAAAGGGAAGAGTGCCCTTCAGAAGACAAGTTTTGATGCAAGCAATAGGTTAGTATTTCGTCAACCTCATTATGATTAGTTTCTGGTATCCTTGAAAGAATAGCTACTCCCACCTACATTAAGCTCTATCTAACAACCTTCATCTTGATACACAGAAATTGCTGGTTAGAGGAATAAAGAAAATCGCAAATATTCTTAAGTAGGAAAAACATGTACTCCCAAGGTATTGTTATTAAAGCAAAAATCATAAAAGATTCAATTCAGATGAACACATAATCATATAAAATATTTGATTAGTTTCTTTCTTCCCTCCCATCACACCTGCCTCACAGAGGCAGCCACTTTTGACCATTTCTGCTTTTAGTTCCTCTGGTGGTTACAATCATAACTTCCTTGAATGAGAGGAATGACTAAGCTCTGGGCATGAGGGCGGGTCAAAAGCACTGGAAGGCTTAACTTGAAACTTGCGGACAGGAAGTCAGGTTAGAACCTTTGCGGAAAGAGGGGCCCTTTCACTGCTGGTTGCTTCCTCAGATCCGGTGATTCTTTTTTTTTTAAAAGATTTTATTTATTATTTTCAGAGAGAGGGAAAGGAAGAGAGTCAGAGAAGGAGAGAGATATCAATGTATGGTTGCCTTTCACCTGCTTCCAGCTACAAACCTGGCTGGAGACCTGGCTTGCAACCTGGTTATGTGTGCAGGCTGGGAATTGAACCAGTGACCTTTGGGTTTGCAGGCTGGTGTCTTTCCACTGTGCTACTAGCCAGAACTAGATCCGGTGATTCTTAAACCAACACCATCAGTATCACCTGGGGACTTGGCAGAAATGCAAATTCTCCATCCCCACCCAGAACTTACTGAATTGGAACCTATAGGGGTGGTGCCCAGCAATTGGTGTGTTTTTTTTGTTTTTTTTTTTAAAAGATTTTTATTTATTATTTTCAGAGAGATGGAAAGGGAGAGAGGCAGAGATGGAGAGAGACATTAACGTATGGTTGCTTTTCACCTGCCTCCAGCCATGGACCTGGCTGAAGACCTGGCTTGCAACCTGATTATGTGCCCTGGCTGGGAATTGAACCAGTGACCTTTGGGTTTGCAGGCGGGCAGCTTAGCCACCAGCCAGGGCTCGGTGTTTTAATAAGTTCTCCAGGCTATTCTGATATGCACCCAAGTTTGGACATGCTGCTCTAAGTCAACAGCAATCCCATTCTTCTTGCAGTGATTGGTTTAGGGATAGACACATGACACTGTTCTGGTTAATGAGATATGATGGAAGGTGTGTTTTGGGAACTTCTGGAAAGAATTCTTGCTCTTAAAAGAGATGCACAGAAGAGTGGGAGCCAACCTCAGCCCTTCTACCAGGTATTGTTGCATGTAGGTGAAATGGAGGAACTGCTGCTGACTGCTTGTGGTCATGGGGTGAGTTGACACACTGAGCAGGGTGGAGTTGGAAAGTGGATAGGTCTAGACATATGATATCCTAGAGCCCTGATGTTAACCATCTTAGAATCATCCTACTGTGGACATCTTATGGTAATGCATGAGGAGAGGGGATAGGAAAATGAACCTACTCCACTATTTTTTCCACAATAATTTGTTCAGTCATTTTCATACCTGTCATCCCAAATCCAGAGCCCTTCCAGACCCCTGTTTTGTTGCAGCCTCTACTTGGGTCTGTTCTGAGCTGATGTCTATTCTGCCAATGTTTATCCCTTAGGGTAATTTCATTTGTCCCCTGGCTTCCAAAGATTCATGAAAATCCTTGGCTTGCTGATTGTCCCCCATACCCTCCATTCCTTTCTGCCCTTTTTACTGTCATTTAGAAGGGACTTGGGAGGGCAGGCAGAGAGAAAAGAGTATGCTTAGTTTGCCAATGTGAATCAGAAGGCCCAGTTTGTTTGTTTGCTTGCTCTTATTGAGATTTGACACCCATTGTCACCTGTAACCCATTTCTAAAAGAAGAAAAGATGAAGGACATTGAGGAGAGCTGCTCAGTAAGGTCTACGTGGACACCCATGTAATCTTGTAGGACGTACTCCAATGCTTTGGAAATTATTCTTCATTTTTACATGCTGTGGCTTCTCCCAAAATATAGATTCTTCAAGTTAGACAGGTACAGTGAAGTGAGTCAGTGTGGCAGTGGGGGTCAGCAGTGCTCCCAAGCTTGCCTTAGGTGGCTTCTACCCTCCCCTCAAGTGTGGGACAACAACTTTCCCTCCTGGAAAGTAACTCAGAAGCTGTGGGATATGGGCCCTTTTACCTTCATAATTTTATGAAACTGAAGTTTCAGTTGTCCAGCATAAACAGAATGTATATTTTTATTCAAACCCTCAACCACATGATACAATCTTGAGTTAGCACTTACATTGGTGAGAAACCACTATGGGGTCTCTTGGGCCATTTCAGATAGGCATCTGTATTCTACTTTATTGAGTTTTCTGACCTAAATATCTTCAACATGGTATGTTTTGCCACAGCTAATATTTCTCTTTACTGTTGAATCCTAGTTGAACAATACATGGGAATTCAGAAGGGTTTTCTTTATGTACATTTCCTAATATTTCTCTTATAGTTAACTAGATATTAAACTATCCGCCCTGTGTGGCCTGGCCAGTGTGACTCAGTTGGTTGGAGCATTGGCCGGTAACCAAAAGGTTGCGAGTTCAATTCCAGTCAGGGCATCTACCTATATTGTAGGTTTGATCCCCAGCACAGGCATGTGTGACCTCTTGCCTGGACATGTATGATCCCATCCTGGTGTGGATCCCTGGTCTGGGTATGTACAAAGGCAACCAATTGATACCTCTCTCTAAAAAAGCAAATGAAAAAACAAATGTCCTCAGGTGAGAATAAAACAATAAGTAAATAAAGAGGAACACATCACAGAGGCATCACGACCTGACCCCTGGTTGGGATGTTGAGGCTTTTACTGGCTTTAAAACTGAGTCAATTAACTCCTTTCTTTGTAAGTTTCAGATTCTTCCTCTGCAAAAATGGAGATTAAAGACATTCTCTGACAGGTTTGTGGTGTTGAGGCTTGACAGGCATGAGGCATGTAACAACATCAATGTATTAAAAAAAAACATAAAGAAATAACCCAATACAATGAATAGACCTTCAGTGGGCAGAGGGGAGAGGGGAGGAGGAGGCAAAGAAGGGGAGCAGTTTAGTCAAGGAACCAGCATAGAAGAACCATGGTCATGGATAACAGTGGGGTTGACTTCTGTGAGGATTGGGTAGGTAGATAAGGGAACAGAGGGGAGGAAAAAGGGGATGGATGTAATACAACAACAATAAAATTAAAAAAAAAAAGAAAAAAAGAAAAAAAGAAATAACCGAGATGTCTAAAGTGTAAGCAAGCAGACCATCACCACCACTGAGCATGGCAACAACCACTTGACCTTTACCTTTTCAGTTAACAGGTAGATGCCTATCATTATAGCTTTTCTTGTCTAAATCTTACTTGTAATGCACTACAGGGAAGCTTCTGTTTTTTTAATATGGGGGTAAAAACCTAAAGGCCTGTTTTAAAACATTCTTAGTGTTGAGATTTTTGTGACACCCCTCCACTTAACCCCATGTGATATGGCATATTTTATAGTGCTCCATATTTATTCTCTTTTGTAAGCCATTGACTTCATTTTCATAGAAGAGCTCTGCATTTTTCTTTGCACTTATATTTCATTGGTTTAAGTAATTGACTTCTCATATATTTAGAATAGTAAGTACAGCTTGTATTCCCTTGGGATGCATCATTCTCTTGGGAACAGATCCAACTGAGTTCATTGACTTGGTGAGAGTAGAAATGAATGACGTACTACTAGTCAGGAGTACTTGACAGACCCTGGGCACCTGTCAAGAAGTTTTTCAATGGACGGCATGGAGTAAGGAAGTTAATTAAGGGCAAGTCCCTTAAAGGAGACTTTTGTGTGCCAATCAAATACATTCCCTTCAAAGTGGACCTCTTTTTTTTTTCCCCCATTTTTTAAAATTGTTGTTGTATTACATCCATTGGCTTTTTGCTCCCCTCCGTCCCCCTCCCCACCCACCCATCCCCAACAAAGTCAATCCCACCTGTTGTCCATGTCCATGGTTCCTTTATACTAGGTTCTTGTCTAAGCTGCTCCCCTTCCCTGCCTCTGCCTCCCCGCTCCCCCCAACCTCTTTCCCCCTGACCACTGAAGGCCTATTCACTGTATTCATATATTTGGTTCTGTTTTGCTTGTTGTTAGTTTTGTTCATTATTGTCCGGTCATGGGTGAGATCATATGATATTTGTCCTTCACTGACTAGCTTATTTCACTAAGCATAATACCCTCCATTTCCATCCATGTTGTTGCAAAGGGTACAAGTTCCTTCTTTCTTTCTGTTATATAGAATTCCATTGTGTAAATGTACCAAAGTTTTTTGATCCAATCATCCACTGATGGGTACTTAGGCTGTTGCCAGCACTTGGCTATTGTAAATAGTGCTGCTATGAACATAGATGTACATAGGTTCTTATCAAAGTGGACCTCTTAAGCCTGGCTACCCAAAGTGTGGTTTAGGGACCAGCAGCACCACGTCATCTGGAACATGTTAGTGGCTCAGGCTGCACCCCAGACCTCCTGAATCAGGATCTTCATCTTAACAAGAACTCAGGTGATTCAAAATCAAAGGAGAGTCTGTGGATCACTGCTCTATGTATGCTTCTGGGCCTCCTGTTCTCCCTATTGCACACACTCTTCTTTTGTGGGCTCATCTAATTTTGAACTTGGTACAAAATAAATATGTCATTAGTATGTGATAATCTTGTTCTGGAAAAACAAAGAATGATGGTTTGTGCCAAATTAATTGCATCCTGAGCCCGCTCATGGGCCACCCAAGAAAATCAGTTTCACAATCTCTGTATGCATTTCCGCTTGCTGCTATAATAAATCACCACAAGCACAGTGGCTAAGAAAAACAGATTGAGTCTGATAATTCTGGAGGTCAAGACTCCAAATTGGTCTCACTGGGTTAAAGTTAAGGTGTCAGGAGGGCTGGCTCCCTCTGAAGTCCCTGAGGGAGGATATTTCCCATCGCTTCCAGCTTCTAGAGGACACCTGCACTATGTGGCACACGGAGAGAGGAAAGGAGAATGAACCTTTCTTGTATCACTCTAGCCTGTGGTCTGTCCTCACAGTAGTCTCCTCCTCCCCAATCTTACAGGGCTCCGTGTGGTTATGGCTGGGCCCACCTAGATAATCCAGGGTAGTGTTTCCATGTCATGACCCTTGGCTTAATTGCATCTGCAAAGTCCCTTTGCCATGTGAAGTAGCACATCTCAGGTTCCAGGGATGAGAAGGTGGATGTCTTTGGGGGAGCTGTTGTTCTCACGACAGCCTTGTTAGGTATTGTTTTAAGGAAATTTAGCATTATTATCATTACTATTTAACAGTGTCAGCTGTGTCCCAGGTACTTTACATACACAAGAAAAGCCCATGGTAGATATTATCATCCTATCCTTGTGAATGAGAAGCCAGGGGCTCAGAAATCACAAGGACTGGCACCCCAACCCTCATAAATCCAGGCTTACTGAGGTATCTATTGGTACCTGGCTCATGTCATTAACATAATCACCTGATTAACTCCCAAACTCAGCACAAGTGGTGTCTGACAGGCTGGGGTTGTCCAGTTGCCTGTTAATGACCACTGATCTAAATAAAGCTCATGCTTATTTTGAGAAAGAACTTTTAAATGTTATGCAAAGACCGGAGCGATGGTTTTGCTAGAACAAAGCCCTAGCAACTTCCTGTGCATTATCAGCTGACTGATCAGGACTCATTTCTAGAAATCGCACACCAAGACAGAGAAGGTTCCCATCTTTAAAAATCACAGAAGTCAGATATAAATGCTGTCCCTTGGCAAGGGGGCAGCTTCTGACATATCACTCTGACAAGGTGCCATGATAAATGGCGGCTCAAACTTTTGGTGGGGCAGAGGAATGAAGCTTCGACATGTAGGTATGAAAACATTTCAAATGGGTTTTTCTAAAAATAGCTCCTACACTTGCTCTGGAAGCTTTGCTATGGGCAGAGATCAAATTCCCCTTAATTCTGTGGCTATAATCACTTTGTTACTGAAATCATCCAAAAAGGCAAATTTTCTTGTGCACAGGACCACAGTTCACTCACAGCATCTTCACACCTTCCAGATTCAAATGTTCCTTAAATAAGTAGGTAAAATCTGTGTGGTTAAAACACTTGTAGGCTGTTTTCTTATAGACTCCCCACACTCAGATGTTTTGGAATATATGAAAGTGACCCTAATAGACTCCTCTGCTTGACCAATATTATCTGTCAGAACTGAAATAAGAAATCCACTTGTGCTTACAGATGTGATTGGCTGCAGGAATACTTAAGGTACCCCTAGACTGCAAGGCCCTATTATTACATCCTCATTCTTTTCTCCGGCCCTATGTATCTGGAATTACACCTGAAACTAATTAGGGATAACTTTAATACCAACGCAACTCTACATTAACATGTGAAATAAATGTGTTTCAAATGAAAATGTGTACAATCTTTAATTGCCCTGGCTACTTAAAAGTCCATAAACAAAGCTTTTATTTTAGAATAATGTAAGACTCTGTTTATGAAACTGGCCCAACCTCATCTCTCTATTTATTTTTATTTTTTAATTTTTGTCATCAGAATTAACAATCAGGAATTAAGTTCTTGCTTTATTTTGAATTTTATACCTTACTTTCTGACTAAAGTTTGCAACAACTCATGGACAAATATATAGATTTCTGACTTGAACTTTAAGCGTATTTCTCTTCCATTCCTGTAAAATGGGATAAGTAACATCTGCCCTATTGACATACAGGATTAGGATGAAGAGTAGGAGGGGAAAATGGATTTGCAATGGGTATGAAAGTCAAGTGTCCTCTTTGCCAATTGTGGAATTAGTTTAAGGTGAAGTTACACACAGGCACTAACTCTTCCCTGCCTCCAGCAGAGATGGGCTTCTCTATGCATAATTACTCAATGTGAACTGTAGGTTTCATATCACTAGCCAAATCGCTGCCCTTGTCACTTCCTGTTCTGGCAGTGCCCTGCTGAGCACCTCATGATCTCAGGAGAGTTTGAAGTTGGCTGGTGGAGCAAATCCAGGTTTGGCTTTAAAATATGTCTTGGACTGTTGCATTGGATTTCCTCTCACTAAAACCCCAGGTACACAGAAGATTACAATCTTGCCTTTCTGCCACTTGGATCCTTTTCCCTTCTCTGGGTGTCTCTACCATTGCCCACCACACTATTTCCTTGCCCCCAATGGGCCCAAGCCCATCAAATTGGGTGTGTCGTTGTTTGCTCATGTACCGGGCTGCTGGGCAGGCCAGAACGGGTTCTGGAAACCACATCACTGGTTTGTGGTCCAGAATTAGTCACCACCCCCAGTATCTCAGCACCGCAGCGCTTTGTGGACAGATAGTTCCCATCCTCACTCCTCTCCATACCCCTCCCCACCTGGCCCCAGTGGGTTTTGCAGCTTGATAGGCCTTTGAAACAAGAATAGCAGGACCCTCCTGTTCCCAAGCTGGAGCCATTACAGCATATTTTAACTTGTCAGTTTTTAGCTTACTTTCTTATTAAGTGACGTGAAATGAAGCTTGGAGGGTTTTTCAGGACATATTACTTCACCCAAAGGAAGTTTTTTTTTCTCCAACATTTTAAAAGAACTTGCTACATGCCAGACACTGACTTGAGTGTTTTCGATGTATTAGATGTATTATCCTGTCTGTTCTTCTCATCAGCATTATGACATGGATGTAATAATTACCTTCATTTTGCATATGAGAGAAGTAACGCTTAGAGCAGTTAATCAGCATGCCCACTGTCAGCCTAGGAAGCAGGATTCAGACCCAGGGAGTTGACTCCAGGCCCCTGATCCCTATTGAGCTTCTCACCCCAGCTTGGGCTTCTGAATTCCCAGACCCTTCCACATCACTGTGGGTACATGGGTCCTCAAGGATAGTTATGTGCAAAGGACTTGGGGCCAACAGGAGCAAGTATCACTTGGAGTAGACGTCCCCAGGCAGGTGGTTAACAGGCACCGTTTCCCCACTCTCCAACCTGGGGAGAGGTGAGCTGGGCCAGGGGCTCAGCTGGATGCACATGGGCCTGTGCTCTAGTAGAGAGGGTCCACCCCTCTTCACTCTCTTTTTATGGGGCCAGTGTGACAATGGCTGTTTTATACTTGAGCTTCCCATGCCAGTGCTCACTTAGATGCATTGGCTACGGTTGGTAAGGAGTGTAGAATAGCCTGCAAATTCCACGATGCTGAGCCCATTGGGAGGCAATGGTCATAAATGGAGCTCCTATAGTCAGAGGTAGTTTATAATCTAATAGTCTGGGCCATCCACTTGGGAGAGGTGGACTTCATGCCCTGAGAATGTATTCAAGAAAGTGAAGCCCTCCATCCAGGATCAGAGAGCCTGTCAAGTAAGTCTGCTAGTTGTGGGCCAGGCTAAGTGGCTCCTGCTCACTTAGCCACTACACAGGGTAGCTCCAATGTCCAGCATTTCTTGTTGGCCTCCCAGTCCTTGGGGACAGTTTCATCCTTGTGCTAGGTCTGAGCAGGGAACCCTTAGGCCTCTGTGGTCTGCTGTGGGTGTACTATGGCTGTTACATCCAAAGGCTCCTTGGAATTTTCATTTCAAATGTTTTCCCCAGTACTGGTCCCTTCTTTGGAGCGCACTGCATTCACGTGGCTGAGATCAGGGGGACCCCCGGTACATACTGACCCTTCTGCCCATGACCTCAGCCTGCACAAGTGATGGCACCAGTGTTTTCTTTGGCAGAGTGTGCCAATGTGGGATGAGTGTTACTCAACTAGATGTGAACTAGGGGTTGACAGGATCCCCTAGGATGGAAGATATTTTCCCAACCCCAAAAGTGATAGCAGGTTAGGGGAGAGTCATAACCAGGGTGACTATAGTGTCTGTGGGTCAGCAAAATGCCTGAGAGAGCAAAATGCCTGAGAGAAAGGGTTGGGTGGCCATGTGGTCAGCCCTCAGAAACCCTGCATAAGGATTACTCATATAGGGGTATTGGGACTATGAGGCTGCTGTCTTCAATCCTTTGTTACCAATCATAATCATGAAGGTCTAGGGGAAGCATAGGACCAAAGATACTTCCCTGGGAGGTGTTACTGGGTAGATATACTTGGGGCCTTCTGGGGTAAGAAAACTAGGCTCCCCAAGAGATTCCCATGAGAATCTCTAAATGGAATCTTTTTGTGGGTAAGGCCAATGACAGAGCCTTTTGTCATAGAATGAGGTGGCTGATGCGGAGGGGTGGACACACCTGCTTCAGTCTTACACTAGATTCACAGTGAATAAGTTTACATACCTGTATTGGACAGGGAACTTTCCAGAGACTCGAGATGCCATGTTGAGCACCCTTGTCAGGACTGCAGGCACCACCTGGGCTCAGCCTGCCTTGGACTGTAAAATCCCAGGCAGGATGGGAACGGTTCCCAGGTTCCACCCAGGAAAGAATTAGGAGAGAAAGGGCAGAGGAAGCCCAGAAAGGGAAAATTGGGTAAGCCAGGTCTGTCATGAGCACCTTTCACCTAAGGCAAGATGGCTAACAGCATTCTTGTTGAAGGCGAGATGGGGGGTTTCTAATTCTTAAACTTGGACAAACAATGAAAACCTTAAGTGGACAGTCACGATCAGCAGAGTCCCCGAAGAATTCTAGCTTGTGTTCATGACCTGGAAAACAAATCTAGATGTAAGAGAGCCTGTGGGCAGCCATCTAGGTGCCTGCACTGTGGCTGCTAGTCAAGGTGAGGGAAGAAGGTGGTCACCTGGAGGGGGAGCGGTATCCTGGTGGCCTTTCTCGTAATAGGCTCTGACCAGCCTGCCCAGGCTTGTATGCCCACTGTGGGACCAACTGTGAACCAGAATGCCCATGGGTTCCCCTGAAACTTGGCGGGGGGTGCTTTGGAAAACTAGGAATGGGCTACATTTATTGGGAACCTCGTGGTGGTTTGTAATAGTTGGTACAGTATAAGAGGTGGACCATCAGAGCATGGTCAAGGTGAGAGAAGGGGAACCAGGGCTCCCTCTAGGGATCAGTGAGCAAACCCCCACTCCCCCACTGCATTCAGAGGACTTGGAGGAGAAAGGCAAGGGCACTGAATCTTGGGGTCTTTATCATTTCAATCCATCTTTGGGGTCTGGTGTGAACTGAGTGCTTGGGAAGATGGAGGGGCTCTCTAAGTGGACAGTTATGAGACCCAGGCTTCTCTATTCTGGGGAGGCTTTTGGATCTTTGAGAATGGAGGCATAAGGGATGGGAGATGGGAGATGGGAGAAGGTGTCCTGCTACCCCTTGCTTACCTGGTCTGCTGGCCTGGTTTTCCTGCAATTTGCTCTGTCCTGTCCTAGGGGTTAGTGCTCACAGCTGCAGGATACTTTAAAAAGTAATTTTAAAGGGCTTAAGGGTAGGGGAGAGGGAAGAGACGGGCCCTCTTACTGCTTACGGGCAGTCAGCACAGGATGGACACAAATTGGACATATAGATGTGTATTGGTGATTTTACTAACACATGTTCTTTTCCTGAAGGTCACCTCTGATGGCAAGATAGAGACTCCCAGACTTCCTGCTCTAAAGAGATGAATAAATAATGCGGCTCACTTGGGATGGAGAGAAAGAGCCCAGTTGGTTGAGCATGGACATGTCTGCCACTGGGAAGTTGGAGGGATGGGGTTAATAACCTTCCTCTTACCCCAAATATAATATCACTGTGCTCCTGATCAATGAGTGGACAGAACTTGAGCTAAGCAAGACTGTTTGATGAATGACCTGAGGAGTTCTCAGCATGGCCAAGGACCAAGAGGCCTGGTTCCCCTTCTTCCAGTAAGAAAGGTTGAAACCCTCCTGGACTCAACTTATCACTGGACTGGGACACACCAATTCTCCAGATGTTAGAGAACTAGTATTTTCCTCAACTCCCATAATTTCCTGCTCTGTAACTAAGACCTCTTAATACCTGAGCCTATAATATTCATTTCTCCTGGGCAAAACCTCCTTTATATTAGCTCCACAAAAAGGAAAACAACTGCAGGCGGCCACCCCAGCTGTTAAGCCCCACAGTGCGTAATCTCTGTGAGACGCCGAGAGAATGGGGGCACGGGGTGCTGGGAACTCTTCAGGTTATGACTGATTACACTGGCTGATGTTCTTCCTGGGCCATTTTGGGGAACCAAAAAAGTGTAAGGTCAAAGAAATGTCTTTTAAAATGATCTAAAAATGCCCACCCAATAGACCTCAGCCCTGAACATCAGACCCACATCAAAGCGCCCTCTGGACCATCTCCACTTTGATGTTTATGGGTCATCTTTAGCCCACTATAGGCCGACTTCAACCCCTTCTCCCCAGGCCACTCCTCAGTTTTTCCCACCTGAGCAAACGGGAACCCATTGTTTCATTCCTCTCACATCTCTCATCCAATCTGTTAACAGAGTTGAAAGGACTGAGCCAGGATCTCAGCACTTCTCACCAACTTGCCAACTACTACCAGAGCCTGTGCCATTGCCTTTGTAAAGTTGAGAAAAGTGTCATCCCCATGATTAATGGGGATTCTGGAGGGATATGGCCCGGGCTGGATTCTAGCCTCTCCCCAAGCCCCTTGGGCCGTGCTGTGCAGGGATCAAAGACACAGCCCGGGTGGTGGTGACACACAGGCTCAGACCCACTGTCCTCTCTCATGTGCCCTGTTTCACATGAGGCCTCTGCCTTCCCCCACCTTTTAGATGATTCACCCCTCTTTTCTTCCTCCTTGCCTGCTTTAGCTGGGGCTCCTCATCTCATCTTCTCTGGTGCTTGATGTGGTTGCCATAGTGGCCTTTTAAAAGTCCAAGTAAAGTCACTCTGCTCAAAACCTCACTCCAAGTAAAAGCTGGAGTCCTGGACAGGTCCTAGAAAGCTCTGTACACTTTGTGCCCTGTAACATTATCAAGTCTGTCCCCACAACCTCCTTCTTCTTCCTTTGCTCCAGACACACAGCCTCCCTGCTGCTTTCTGTCATACTTGGCTCACTCCCACCTCTCCTGGGGCTCCTGTACTCACTATCACTTCTGCTGGAAGCTTCTCCCACAGATATTTATCTGGCTCATCCCTCACTTTCTCTAGGTCTTTACTTAAATGTTGCACTGCCTGGCTGCTTAGAATTGCAGTCACCCCTCTTGAATCCCAGAACTTCTTCCCACAGCACTTTCACTTTTCTCCACAGCACTCACCACCATCGAACTTATCATACTTATTTTATTTATTTATTATGTTCACGCCTGTCTCTTCTCACCAGAATAATCCTCAGAAAAGCAGGAATTTTTGTCTGTCTTGTTTTTGGTGATATTCCCAGCTCCTAGACCGGTGCCTGGTATATAATAGGTGGATGATCCATTCAATATTTTTTGAGGAAATGAGTGGCCGCAAGCAGAGTATGCATCTTACATTGAACCATATGAAATTATTACTGTAGTCAACCATCAGCAGCTTCATGTGATTCAACTTAATATAATGTAACCCATAACAGTGGCCCAAAAGAGGTGTTATGTAGGGTAAATTTTCCTCTGATTCTGTTTTGGTTATAATCCTCTGGTCATCCATTTCTCTCCCTAATCCCATGATCCATGAAACAGCCTTCCTCCAAGTACAGCCTAGGCAGCAACAATGCCAGTCTTGATCACGCAGAATCCAGATACATTTGGACAGAGCTATGGGGTAGGTAGAAAAAGTAGAGGTTAATAGACTATCAAACTGTGACCAGCCATCTGAACCAACATCAGAGACCTATGCAGAAGAGATATCAGCAATGAGGTGGGACAAGAACACCTCACTGCTCAGGCCTTGGAGGAAGGTAGTTCTGAACCAAGACTCCCAGCCGAGTCCCCTGAACTCAGAGTGTGCAGAAGGCAGAAGTCTCTTCCTCTGCCAGGTTGTTTGGTTGGTTGATTTGTTCCTGTTTGTTTGTTTTTCCACATAGCCATGGGAAAGGGGATAGAACTTCGAACCTGTGCTTTCTAAATTCAACTTTCTTAAAGATATAGGCAATTAAAATCCGTATGAGAAAGATCTTTCTTTTGGTGTCTCCAAATGCCATACTCCAGGACACACACAGGGGATTTTGGGAGTTCAGAGTTTCTTTCAGAGATGATAAAAATGTTCTAAAATTGATCATGTTGACAGTTGTGCAACTCTGAATAAACTAAATATCAGTCAGTTGTACACTTTAGACGGGTGGATTGTATGGCATGTAAATTATATCTCAATAAGTCGAAACCAGTGAGATGAATAACAAACACAAGAAATTGTCTCAGAATGCAGAAAACAGTAACATAGGTGACGAAATGAAAGACAAGGAGGCAACAAAGTGGGATGTAACAAGTGGGATGGAAGTCACAAATAAAGACACAAGAACACCCACTTCCTACAAAATCACTGACACATAGATACCTAGACATATTTGACCCCTGCAAATGACCAGTAAGCACATTAAAAAATAACTTCAGTTTCAATATTTGTTTCTTTCTTTTTTTAAAAATTTTATTGTTGTTGTATTACATCCATCCCCTTTTTGCTCCCCTCTGTCCCCCTCCCCACCCACCCATTCCCCCCAAAGTCAATCCCACCCAGTTTCAATATTTGATAAAGAATTATTTGCTTGAATAATAGTCAATGATTAAAAGAGAAAGCAATGCCAACAGTTAATGAGGCCATGTGGATTTCAAGACCTTTAGAGATCACTGATGGGATATAAACTGGTAGAACCTTCTAGAAGATAGTTTAGATACATATATCAAGTCTTAACCTTGTCTTGATACACTTTCCCACATTCCCATCTCTAAGAATTCACCTGGAGGTGGGGAGGAGAAGAATGAGTTGACCTAGATATATGTACAAGAATATTGTGAAAATTTGTAGACATCTTAAATGCTCAATGATACAGGGATTTGTTGAATATATTTTAAAACTATGAGGTAATTAATTAGGTTTCAGACAATGATTCATGAAAAATCTGTTTTTTTGTCAAGGAAACGTAAAAGCTTAAAACATAACACACACTATATTTTCTTTTAACATACATACATATGGGACCTAGTGCATTACATGATGACTATAGTTAATAATATGATACTGTGTACTTAAATTGTCACCAAGGGTAGAATAAATTTGAAGCATTTTCTCATATACACAAAGGAAGTGTAACTTAACTATGTGAGGTGATGAGTATTTTAATTATTTAGGTCTTGGTAATTATTCTGCAATGTATATGTATATCAAATTGTTCACCTATATACTTTAAACTTATACAATTACACTTCCCAATTATTCCTTAATAAGCTGAAAAATGCATATATACATACAAGGTCTGTCTAGAAAGTATCCAGCCATGTGCTATGAAAATCAGAGAGATTTATTGAAGAAGATACAAGAAGCATTGTATATAGGAAAATGACTTCTCAGTCCCCTTCAAAGTAGGCATCTTGGGACCTCAGACAGTTCTTCCAATCATCATCAGCTGCCCTGTCATATTTTCCTGAATCTCATCAAAATTCTGAAATCTCTTTCCTTTCAAAGGTGATTTTAACTTTGGGAAAAGGCAGTGAAATCACAGGGTGCCAGATCTGGGCTAGAGGAGGACTGAGTCACTTGGGTGTTTTGATGTTTCAACAAAAAATTCTGCGTAAGACTTGATGTATGAGCAGGCCGGTCTTGATGAAGTTGCCAATCACCAGTTGCCCAAAGCTGCCTTCTGAATCATCTGAATAACTTTCCATGGAGAAATACTCAAGCTTAGTGCACAATTTAATGCTAATTCATTGCTTTATTTGCCCAGTCATTTTGAATGCAAAGGCCGCAGAATACATATGCTCGCTCAATGGCATCTACTACCCCCACTGACTAGTACCATAATTGTGTCATTGTTCACACATGCACATTCCAGTCCACTCTCTTTGGTTGCCAGGTTACTTTGATGTCATGCAAACCATTCTCGTTATAGTAATAATGGCTGGACTTTTTGCGCTGGAGGGACCTATATACTACATATACACATAAATAGAGTAAGAGAGATGGAGAGTGGAAATGAGATAAATTTTTCATTACGCATTAAATGGTAAAAGTGATTTTTATTTCCCTTATGTTCATTTAAAAGTTTCATAGGCTTCTAAAATGGTAAAAATAACAATAAGAGGGATGTATAAAAAATTTTCCAAGGTGACTGTCACCTTGGGATAGAGTCCAATCCCTTAGCCAGCGCCTGAGGCCCTGGCCCAGCAGCCCCTGCCACCTCTGCTGCCCCTCCTCCAGCCTTAACCCTGTAGCCATGCGCCATTCCTGGTACTTCCCTAAATAGATTCATTATTTTAGCTGCTCTCTGCTATTTGATTTGCCCAGACATCCTCCTCCTTGCCCCCACCCTGCTTCTTGCCTGATGGCTCTCTCCTGGGCCACCTTTCCCGGGAAGCCATCCCTGGCCACCTAAGCAGAATTCACCATTTCCTGCTTCCACCCTACCCTATGCGTGCACTAATTTTGTACCTTGAACATCACTGCTGTTATGTTTACCCTTCTCTGTTATGAATCATTCAAAGATTAGTCTCTTAATCATCCTTGTTTATTCAATATCCGGCATAGTTCTGGATAAATGTTTATGAAGTGAATGAGTGAATGAATAAATGAACCTCTCTACCAAGCTCTAGGCTCACAAACCTGTGGGACATCTGTACTCAAGTGCTCCTTAGGTCTCTAAACACAACATTCCCCAAACTGAGCCCAGCATCTTCTCCCTGGGGTACCTGGACAACCCTTCCTGCTCCTCATTAGCAGCCTTCCATCTTGTACACTCTCAACCTCTGTGATTGGAGCCTCCAACCCTCCAGGAACTGGTGCCAGACTGGGCATCTCCTTTTCCACTCATAGAAATTCTCTGGAGCACTCAATCCCATCATGCGAATGGCTCTCGAGTGTTTTTCTTCCTTTTCCCTGCACACTGCTGCTGACCTCTCGCCCTCGCGATCACTCTCACCTGGAAATCTGCCACAGCCTCATCATCCTGACCCCAACAAAAACTCCTTGGTGGCTTCTATTTCCTCCAGGCTAAGATCAAAGCTCCTTACCAAGGCTTACAGAGATCCTGCCCCAGTCCAGCCCTGTCTGTCTCTCCAGCTTCATCTCTCCTCCATCCTACCCATTTCATCCTTTTCAGGAGCAACCTGATAAGTCCTTCTCTGCCTCTGTGCCTCTTGCATGCTGTTTGCTTTGTCTGGAAGCCCCTTTCCAACTCTTCTGCCCCCATACCTCATTCATCAAGCCTTAATTTAAAAGATACTTCCTCATTCCCTAAATCCTCTGATATAAACTTCCATAGCTCCCTACACTGCCCTCAACATAACCCTTCTCATGCTGTATTTAATTATCTTCTCTCTCAACAGTCCATAAATTGAGTGAGAGCAGAAATCAAGACTGTTCATGAACATTTTTCCAACACATTCAATGGTTGTTAGCATTTGATAAGCAAATAGATGAATGAATTTTTGCTTTTGCTATTGCAGATAGTGATTCAAACTGTGAGACTAGACAGGACAGCTAGTTCTTCATTTTCTAAAGGTTAGGTATAGGGGAGCAGCACTGCAGTGGAGAGCTGCCCTCCACCCCCAACCAGGAAGCTGGATGATCCCCGGTGGGCTCAGAGGGAAGGCTGTGGGCTAGGCCTTTCCCTCTGACCGCTGTTCCAAATAATCACAACCAACTTCCCTATCAGTCATGAGTTTTTCCATGCCTTATAGGAACCTACCCTAAAGAGTAAGGGAAGTTCTCTGTATGTTTCTACATGCTACCTTCAAAACATTTTCAGAGTTCCTGAGTGAAAGGTCCCAGGACTGAAACTGAATGATGAAGGTGCTGCCGGGTTTGGGCTAGGGCTGGGTCTCAGGCTCAGAAGAGCTACTTACTGACCCCAAGCATGTCAGGATAGAGGAAAGAACAGTGGTGCTCATGCCTGTCATGTACTAATGCTGAGTTGGGGCCTCAAAGCTGATAAACAGTGAGATGACATGGATGTGGGGTTTAGTGACAGGGATGTCATTGATGTCCTTGATAAAAATATATTCTGTGGAGTCGTGGAGGCAAAAACATCAACAGAGGGGATTCAGCAGAAAATAATAGCAGAGTCATTTGCAAGTGCAGACAATTCTTTGCTCAGAAATGAATGAGGGAAATGGTGCTGTCACCCAAGAGGAAAGTGGCATCAGAAGACATGTTTTAATTTAATGTTTATTTATTTATTAAAAAATTTTATTTATTCTTTTTAGAGACAGGGGAAGGGAGGGAGGCAGAGAGGAAGAGAAACATCAATATATGGTTGCCTTTCACTTGTCTCCAGCTACGGACCTGGCTAGTGAGCTGGCTTGCAACCTGGTTATGTGCCCTGGCTGGGGAATGGAACCGGCGACCTTTGGGTTTGCAGGCTGGCACCTATCCACTGAGCCACCAGCCAGGACTTATCTTTATTTATTTATTTATAAAGATTTTATTTATTATTTTTAGAGAAAGGGGAAGGGAGAGAGGCAGAGAGGGGGTGAGACATCAATGTATGTATGGTTGCTGCTGTTCACTTGCCTCCAGCTACAGACCTGGCTGGAGACCTGGCCTGCAATCTGGTTATGTTCTCTGGCTGGGAATCGAACCAGTGATTTGCAGGCCAGCACCCCATCCACTGTGCCACCAGCCAGGGCTATTTTTATTTTTAATAATAAAATGTAATAAGTTTGAATGCTTACTGGAATGATCTAGGAGAAAGAAGAAATTGATGATGCAGAGATGATGACATCCCGCATCAACTGTGATGAGGAGAAGGTTGAAGGCAGGCTGACATGCAGGGAGGTGGGCAGATGCAGCAGTGTGAGCCTGCAGACATTCTCTTCCAGTTGCAACAACTTTCTCAATGAAACCAGAATCCAGGTCATCAACAGCGGGTGAACACATGGGAGGTAAAGAAGAAAGTATGACAGTCATCCAGGAGAGTCCAAGAATGAATGGACTAGGGGTGTGCAGTTTGTGTGCCAGCCAGAAGTGACTTTTTTACCTACTATATAATAAAGCCTCATACCCAACCCACCTACGAGGTAAACCCTTTTATTTGCCTCACTGACAGATGAGGAAATTAAAAGCACAGAGTAGTCAAGAAACTTGTCCAAATTCACCCAGTAAGAAAATGGGAGAGTCAAGATTTGAATACAGGTAGTCTTGTTCTGGGCCAAAAATACGTAATTACTAGGTTAGGGTGACTCAGTTAAACATATGAAAGCCTGCCTTGAAACTCAGCTAAATAGAATAAGGGCTGACTTAACATCTGTGGTACAACCACTGTCTGTTGAGCTCCTTACTAGATGCGTTCACAAATCCATGCAGTCATGGTTATTGTCAACCCCATTTTACTGCTGAAGACCTTAAAGCCCAGAGAGATCCAGTTGCTTGTTAAAATCTGTAGAGCTAGGAAGTGGAAAAACTGGGTTTTGATCCCACGTGGTTTGATTCTCAAACCCACAGCCTGTACACAACGTTGAAGAACCGTTATAACATGTGAGACGGGCTCCCCATGTAAAGCAAACTTATTAGCCAAATTCGTCCCTGTATCAGGCTGAGATTATACGGAACCTTTATCCTGAGCAGGTGGAGGACTTACCATGTGGTCCTTAGAGGAGGAAACATTTAAAGAACGGTAACTTTGGGGGAATGCTGGTTGTCCAACTGACCGGGTTTGGATGCCTGACCCATTTGGTGAGGAAGAGGGCTTAGAGGTATATGGCAAGAGTCTGGAAATTTTCTTTTTCTTTTAATCAAAGTTATAGCCTTATATCACAAGAGCACTTGTTCTACTTATGCAAGCATTTCCAAAAAAACATTTTCTTAAGAGCATGCTCATAATGTATCATCTACCCTGAACAGCCACCACTTCCTCAAATGCAAGGAAGCAGACAGTTTAAAAAAAAAAAAAAAAAAAAAGCCAAGAGGCAGCCCTTGTTTATCACGACCTCTCCTCAGCAAGGCCCGAGATTCTTTCAAACGAGAGCTTTGCTTCCCATGACGCAGGGCGAAGTGTCAACTGGGATATTTCTGGTAAAACTGAAAGCAAGAGGAGCAGGGTACACACTTCACCAGGGACGGGTCCCGAGGGGCTGTGGGTGGGGCTTGGTGGGGATCATCACAGATGATCGGATCTTTCATATGAGAGAAAGGAGGACACACACCGGCAAATCAACCTCAAAGCCAACATTGCCTGTGAAGCCATCGTAGAGGGAAAACCCACACACACCAGCCAGAGGGAAAGCTCGAAAAGGCATTTCAGAACGGCTCGAACCGAGAACAGACTTGTCACTTCAGCAGCTACCAGAACCAGAAGCAAAATGTCCCTGAAGTTGCCAAGAAACTGGGACTTCAACCTGAAAGGAGAGGCTGGGAAAATAGGTATGGTTGATGTCTCCTTGCTGCTTTTGCGGTTCTACTTGAGCACCCACCATTTGCATGCTGGTCTGCAGGGAGCATAGTTGACCTAAAAATGGATCTTGGCAAATATGGGCTTGGGGAAAATTTGCATTCAGATTGATAGTTAAGCTCAAAGTTCCCAAATGCTGGGAGGGGGTTCTTTTTTGTTTGGAAGCGGTGGCAGAATGGAGCTCCCTGGATTGTGGGATCTGAGTTACTTTGGATGGGTTAAGGCTACAGATTACACACAAAATTGTGAGTTTTTTTCTCTATTAATTATAGAAGGATCATTTCCCCCCTGTTTGGACACTCATCTATATTTTGAGTGGATTTTGGTAGGGGTACAGAGAGTAGTCCTTTGAAGTGCTTGATCTGTGATTAAACTCAAGGTAGCCTGTTTTGTGAGCCCATCAGGTCTCCAGGCCTTCTCTGTGGACCCAGGGCTGAGATGGCATTGTTATTTGCAGCAACAGAAAACAATGCAGACAAGACAGGAATACGGAGACGTTTGAAGATATAACCAAGACAATTTTAGTTAGACACAAGATGGAAGGGAATTCTTAGAGGAGTTGGAAAAAAACAGTGTGTTTTATATAATTATCTTAAGGGACACTGTCATGTTTTCTGCATTCTCTGACCTTTAATCCTTACCTCTTCTCATTGATGATAGTGACACATTGATTTTAATCTGTTATATAATTGTTACAAATTTCTTTACATGGGTTTCTTCTACTATTCAACTGTTCACAGTAATTTAGGTAGAGCACTTGGGCCAAAAGAGATTTCCTGTGTTCTATACTTCTTCCCATATGGTGAGATAATTTCCTTGATATTAGACAGGTGTTAAGGTGTTTCTAATGTCTTGGAAAAGGTTTGCTTGGAGGTTTATACTTGGGCTTCTAATGGTGGTTAACATGCTGCTAAAATAAATGATCCATTATTCAGTCACATAATGGGATACTGATATATATGTAGGCTTGAGAAAGGATTTGAAAGAAAATTGAGAGTAGTCAGAGAAACCATTTATGTTAGTAGCCAGGGAAGACTAACAGACCTTTTCAAGCTAGGAATCACGGCATACTGGGGCTGGTTCAAAGATTACATAGTGTGCGTATTTTTTACGTAAGCAAGAGATTCTTCTCCTAACTGCTGTTGACATCAGTGCATTTGGCTAATTTACATTCTATTATATGTCTTAACCATTTGTTTTTAGAAGTAAAACTTCTTTGGTTCTGTTCATTCGAAAGTATCCTGCTTCTATTTACATGGGGTCATTCTACTTTCTCACCATCTGTGTTTGACAGGTCTTACCTTCTGTTTACAAGTGGGAAATGGGAGAACATTAATGATTAATTGATTAAAGGGTGAAATGATTTTTTTCAGGTATATAGGAAATCACCACATTATTGCTCAGGTCTGCATATTCTCAGATCTGGGATTTGGTTGGGCAAGATTTCATGCTTTGTCCCAATGATTCTTAAGTCATGGTCCCATGGATAGTCACCTAGAGTGCTTGTTCAAAATGCAGACTCCTGGGCACCATCTGACTTGTGAAATTGGAATCTCTGGAGGGAGGCCTAAGCATTCACAGTTTAACAAACACTCATCCCTCCATCCCACCAGATAAAGATGCCCTGCTGTAAGGTCTGTAGTCTTAAGTTAGCAGACTCAGAGAGTTACCATTCATCTAGAATAGAGCATGGTGCCTGGTTTGCATGGGACTGCAATAAATATTTGTTGACTTAATCAGAGACCGATTACTAGCTGATGATATAATTTAGTATTATTTAATAAAAAATAATTACAGCCCTGACCGGTATGGCTCAGTTGGATGTCATCCCACAAAGCTAAAAGTTGCTGGTTCAATTCCTGGTCAGCGTACATGTTTGGGTTGTAGGTTTGGTTCTTGCTGGAGCATGTGAGAGGCAACTGATAGATTTTTCTCTCCCTTTCTTTTTTCCCCCTTGCTCTCTTTCTGAAAAAAAAAAAAAAAAAATATATATATATATATATATATACATATTAAAGATACATACATCATAATATATAAAGGAGGCCTTTTGGGTATCCAGACCACTTATAAATTTGTCATCCAGAGAGATTGTAGTCAGATTACCCTTCATAAGTGTCACATTGATGAGATCACATTAAAACTGAGTCCTCCAAGGGGAGAGAGTCACCGACTCAGCCATAGGATATCCCATTCCCCCTCCACAACCTTATGTCCACATGTGAACATAGGAGCTGGCTTAACAATACATGTGTCAGAGAAGTTCACCTCTATTAAGAAGATGTGTGGAACTGGGAGTCATGTCAGGGAAGTCAGTGACCTATGGTTTTTTCAGCCTGGGCTAGTGAGAAGTAAATCAGGGTTTCTCATCCTGGGCACTATAGATATTTTGGGCTGGATAGGTCTCAGTGATGGGGCTAATCTGTGCATTATAGCATGCTAGCAACACCGTTGCCTTTACACACTAGATGATAATACCACCCTCACCCCTACCAGTTATGACAAACAAAAATGTCTCCAGATATTGTCAGACATCTGGGGAGAGACATTTTCCCTAGTTGAGCACCACTGGAGTAGATGATCACCAAATGGGTATGACTTTAAGGTCACTTGGGCTTGGAACCCAAATATTACCTTGTGATTCACTGTCCAGGTCAAATTTCAAGAGGTTCTTAGTAAGTTAGAACTTCAGGGGAATAGATAGTAGCATAAGGAAGATGCAGGTTCAGCACTTGTTTAGAAAAAATAGCAAGACACGGATCCATTATACAACCCAGAAGGGGCCCCTGCTTTTTTTTTTTTTTTTTTTTTTTTGATGTCTGAATTTGAGCTTCCAGTTCCCCTAAATCTTGTGAGTGCTGAGCCAGGGCTGACATGAAAGTGAAAGTCTCTTGAGTATTGGGGAGGGACTCTACACTGGACTTCCAACTCAGAGAGCTGGAGAGGGCCCTGCGGGATGGCAGGACTCCTGGGAGACCACTACCATGGGCCTGGTGTTGGGGTGAGAGGGAGAAACTGACCCTGGCTGCCCTGCATGTGACCTAGTGATCTTGGTGGGGTTGGAAGAATGGGAAATGCAGTCAACCGACTGGACTTGAGGTGGCACCAAGAGTACAGTTTTCTTCCTTTGATCCTTTATCATCCATTTTAGTCCAGCAGTTAAAAATTGTGACAGCCTTCCACTGCTTTCCCACACTGTTACTCAGGTCTTTGACTCTTTCACATATTTGTCTTTCTAATTCCATTGTAAGCCTGGGAGGGTGAGTTCCAGGATTTAGCATCCCTTCTCATACTGTTGTGGGGACCTGACACTCAGTGTTTTGCAGGTAGGAGCTCTGTTGAGAGGATTGACCTCCCAAGGAAAGCCCCCTTCTGCACTATGCCTTGGGAGAGTTTAGTTGAAAGGTTGTCCGGTGAATTTCAAGACCTCATACGTTGTATCCAGTCACAGGCTCATCTCTTTGTTTTTCCCTCAGTTCCTCCAAGCCAAGCAGGGGAGAACAGGCCCTAGAAAGCATGTGACTCAGATATGTAATGAAAGTAACTATGGAGGGGTGGTTGTTTCAACTTCTTTTTCCCCTCTGAAGTTTAATGTTGAAAAAAAAATCATCCAGAAACAAGAGAAAAATCATCATTCTAGTCTCTCAAATAGTAAATTGAATAATGACAATAGTAGAAGTTTTCTTCCCACTTTTTAATTTTTTTCTTCTGATAAATCATGATTTGTCTGATATGGGATCTAGTTCTGTCCGTTAGAAAATCAGGGTAAAGGGAATGAAAACATTGTACTTAAGACCTTTGTAAATGGACCAGTTTATAAAACTATATGGTTTTATGCAATGTAGTTTATTATTCTTGTTAAAAAGTCATATTTGAAAGTGTGGTTTTAGGTAGATAGATGCATTGATAGATACATAGATACACAGAGCTAAAATTAAATACATAAAGAAGTTCTATAAATCAATAAAAATGATAAAAATTAACAGACAGCATGAATGAACTTTTTTCAGAATAGGAATAATATTGCCAAAAAACATGGAAATATATTTAATCACAATAATTAGGACATGCAAATTAAAAGCACAATATACTGGTTCTCACCCACAAATTGGCTAAAATGAAAGGGCCTGACACTACCATGGTTGTTCAGATTGTGGGGCAAAAGGAATTCTCCTACACTGAATATACAATCACTTTGGAAATAGTTTGGTGTTGCCTACTGAGATTTATGCACAAACCCTACAAAGTTGGCACTTCACTCCAGAACCTGTTCCGCTAGGGAGGTTGTTGGACATGTGAACCAGAGCAGAAGAAGTTACATAGTAGTGTTGCTGTAACAACAGAAGACAAAAAACAACATAGATGTCCATCAATAATAGAATGGAAAAATGAACTCTAATGTCTTTATAACACAAAATGCTACATGTCCCTGGCTGGTGGCTCAGTGGATAAGGTGCTGGCCTGAGAACCCAAAGGTCACTGGTTCAATTCCCAGCCAGGGCACGTAATCAGTTGCAAGCCAGGTTTCCAGCCAGGTCTGTAGCTGCTGAAGGCAGGTGAAAGGCAGCCATACATTGATATTTCTCTCCTTCTCTGCCTTCCTCCTTTCCCCTCTCTCTAAAAATAATAAAATAAAATCTTAAAAAAAAAAAAAAGAAATGCTACATGAGAGCAAAAAGTAATTACTTATAGTGATACACTCAAGTGAGGTTTAATTGTAAAAACAATATTGAAGAGGAAAGGAAAGTCACAAAAGAGAAGAATGAGATTCATTTAAGTTAGGGTTAAAAGTTACATGTGTATATGGGAAAACTATAAAGAAAAACGAGTTGACTAATATCAAATTCAGGGTGGTTTTTCCTCCTGGAGCATAAAGGAAGGGAAGGGCATTTGGAAAGTTTCAAAGGTATCTAATCTCAGTAATAGGTACATGATAATTTACTTTACTACTGCATGTGAAATGAAAAAAGATAAGCACATGTAAATAAACCCTAAAAAATCTGGAGGACTGTACACAATGAGCTATTAGTTCTTAATTATGGGTGAAGGACTTATGGGTGAGATATACCCACACACATAGGTATTATTATTTTATACATGCTTTGCAGGTTTTGTATAATGAACAAGTATTAACTGTGTTTTTAAAAATACTCAAAGCTAAAACAAATTCCAAAGTGCCTAGCCAGGCATTTTGGTGCAGGCCTTTAGCTGACTCTGCTCTCAGCCGCCAGCTGCAATGCCCTCGCCTGCCTGCAGGGAGGGGTTAAAGCAAACCAGGACCCACACTGGGTCATCTGTATGATGGGCCGCTGGACCCAGGATACAGTGCTGTTTTGTTTGTTTATTTGTTCATTTATTTGTTTTTTCCAAGAGTGACATATACCCCCTATCCCCTAGTGGTCAGGTCAGCCTGCTTGAGTGTATTTCTCACTTTATTTGCAATCCTAAAACCATGCAGCCCATGGCGATTGTGTCTATATTGGTGTTCATCTTTGTGAGGCTTACAGTGAGCTAATCTGGACTGGCCTGGATTCTGGACCAAATGCCATCTACTTTCCTTAAAAAATTATTTATTTATTTATTTACTTTTAATTAGTTTATTTTTTAATTTTTTAAAAAGATTTTTATTGAAAGGGGATGGATGTAATACAACAACAATAAAATTTAAAAAGAAAAGAAATATTTTTATTTATTATTTTTTCAGAGAGAGAGGAAACGAGAGAGGATGAGAGGGAGAGAAACATTAATGTATGGATGTCTTTCATCTACCTCCAGCTACAGACCTGGCTGGAGACCTGGCTTGCAACCTAGTTTTGCCCTGGCTGGGAATCGAACCAGCGACCTTTAGGTTTGCAGGCCAGCGCCTATCCACTGAGCCACCAGCCAAGGCTATTTATTTATTTTTAGAAAGAGTGCCTCTCCCATGCCCTCATCTGGGGGCCTGGCCTGCAACCCAGGTATGCACCCTGACTGGGAATTGAACCTGCAACCTTTCAGTTTATAGGCTGGCACTCAACCCACTAAGCCACACTCTCTCTGAGAGTACCCCTCTCAGAGACCATACCTGTCTTTATTCCTTATTCAAGTAAAATACCTATCCCTATGTTGTCATTGTCTTACCATTAGGCATAAATTAAATTATTTCCAAAAGGCACATGCCTCTTACTGTCCAGGTCAAGACCTCCTGGCCATTTGAGAAACAGGGACTGATATCATCCTAAACATCAAGAGAGTGAGGGCCAACTTGAGCAATGACGGGAAGCCAAAATCCTCATTCTTGATCACTTATGGACTGTACTTTGTGTTAGATTGGGAGCCAAAGTGGGCTGGGATTGACAGGGGTGAGCTCAGTGGCTCCTGGTGCATGCACCTCTGATGATGGGTCTTGAGTGATGCTCTAAGTCCTGGCCTGGTATACAGTACAGAGTCATAAGTTCCTTCCAAATATGCTAGTCTGCTGTCTCTGTTTTCTAGTTTATAAAGTATATGCACAGAGTGTCTAATGGGAAAATTAGAATGAGGGAGACGCTACCTGTCCCCTTCAGAGCTGGGACATGGTCCTTTGAGTAACGAATGCCTGTTGTGGGGCTGTTGAAAGATCCTAGGACTAACTGAGAAGAATAAATTGGTGATGGCGGTTCCTTCACACCAAGACAGTTTGAAAAAAAAAAAAAAAGAAGTGTAATTCTCAAGAGGTAGAGCCGTGGTTGGCTGAGTACAAGAGAAAGAAGTGTGTGAAGAGCTGAAGCGAAGCCTCAACTGTGGCCATAGCAACCGAGACCAAAAAGCACCGTGGGGAGCCAGGAAAATACCATGGGGGATTCATGGGGAGTCCAGGCCACTAGGGGTGATTCCATCCAGAGAATGGTGCGTAAATTTTGTAGACTTTCCAGATAGGAACTGACATATGGAAGTTAGTTACAAAGAGGGAAAATAATTTACATTTTTTGTCTTATGCTTTACTCATCACCATTTTTCTCCTTATGTAAGCTCCCCCCACCCTTAGAACACTTTTCTTAAAAAAACATTTAAAAAATTTATTTTTAGAGAGAGGGGAAGGGAGGGAGAAAGAAAGGGAGAGAAACATCAGTGTGTGGTTGCCTCTCATAGTCTCCCAACTAAGGATTTGGGCTGGAACCCAGGCATGTGCCCTGACTGGAAAACACACTGGCGACCTTTTGGTTTGCAGGCTGGCACTCAATCCACTGAGCCACACCAGCCAGGGCTTGAATGCTTTTTTATAAAACAAAAATCACCTTACAAAAAGTTATACCTATAGGTCTGGCAGCCAAATATAAAGGCATTCTTGCTTTCTGTTTTCCCAGAGATTATGGGCTAGTTGGGACACAGGTGGGGAAAACTCTTCTATGACAGCTAGACAAGCACTGGGCTGAGCGCTGCTGTGAGAGCCACTGCAGGGAGCCTTTGAGCAGGAGCTGGTTCCATTACTTCCATATTGTTTTCTTTAAGACAGAGACATGTGTGTTCTTCAGTGAGTCCGGAACTTGCCATTTTTCTCACACTGCTTTTCCTGTACACGGTCTCTATTTCTCTGGAAAAGAAAAAAACTTTCTAATTTTGTATGGCTCCTCCTTGTGAAGGGGTTACACTGTAAGTCCCTGTGACCTGACCTGATCCCCTGCCCACTTGTCCCCTCCCACACTCGCTTCCTCAGGTACCCACACACTCATATGCTGGACATCAGTCACATTATCTTTTTCAGTTCCTTGCTCTTTCTCATCCCCCTCTACTCTGGGCTCCCTTCTTACCACCCAATTCCTACCCATGCTTTAGTCACAAGTGTAGACATCTTGTCCTCTGGGAATCCCCAAGTCTGCAAATCACTGAAAAGAGAGTATAATAATCCTTCCTTACGCCATTTGAACAGAGGGGCTCATAGCTTCATAGACTGTGGGCTTCCTTTGAGGTGAACTCAGTGAACGCTTCTGAATGTTCATGATATGTGTCAACCTTACCAACAGATGGCTTGGTTTTGAACAAAGAAATTTGTCCTTAATCAGTGTTCTGGCCCTGCCTGGAGAGGATCAACTCAAATGGCCTGTAAAGAGCAACACTGACAAAGGATTATCTAAGGGATGACTTGCCCATTGACTCTTCTTGATAGGAGTGTGGGAGGAAAGGAGGATGTGCAGTGCAGAAAAGAGTGTGTGGGCTTGGGACTCTTCTGCTAACTTGCAGTGAATCCCAGGGTAAGTTGCTTACTTAGTTGTTAAATAGGATGAATAATACGCATGTTGAAAGGAAGAAAATATTTCATGCTGAAAACACACGCTAGGTGTTCAGCAAACATGTTTCCTTTCTTATAGATAATCTCTTTTCCAACTTCAGATCAAACTATATTACCTCGACAGCCTCACAATATGGGTTTATTGAATTATGATTTAATGCTACACCTTCATTTTTTATCATTACTCCAAGTAATGATTTCATGAAATTTGTTCTTGAGTGTGTTATAAAAATGAGAACAAGGAATGGACAATGTCATCAACTCTCCTATGGGTGGCTCTATGTGAGAAAATTTGTTGAGAATTCAGTGTTCATAAATACTGTGTTTCCTTGAGGGATGTCACACTTCCTCCTTTCTTGTAAGACAGTTGTGCAATTTATTGTGCTTCTCATTTTGTCTTGGCTGACAGGAAGCTCAGAATTTGAATTGGCACTCAATCACAACATTATTTTCCACTGTCTTTGATATAAATTTATGTCTTGACTGCAAATAAATTTTCTATTTAAGTAAGAAAGCCCCATTAAATCTTTTCTTTTAAGAAGAGGGTGTATGTACATGCATTATATCAGTACATACAACTCTTCAGATATCCTGTGGTTAGATTTCACACTTATTAGTAGCAATTGGACATTACAAATTTTAGTTCATAAATGAAAACACAGTTCTATGATCATGCATATTCTTCCCCTGGAGTTGCATAAAGTGATGGTATCTTTAGTACATTGGGGTTGGTCATTTCATTCCACTTATTTCATGCATTCACTCATAAAATACTTGTTCACCTCTATATAATAGGTCCATTTCAAGGAGCATTCTTGATATTGTACTTCTTGTGCTGAAAGCACTCCCTTACCCACCCCTCCATCTCTCTTTAAAAAAGTGCTTTTCAACTTTGGTGCCACCACATATTCTCCATAAACTGTGAAGTGTCTCTCATCAGGACTCTGCGACTGACTTAGGCGACAACTGCTTCACTTCCTTGCTTCCTCCCTGTACTACCCACACTCCCTCCCAAAATATGCACACACAGATCTTTATTCCAGATGGGGCAGGAAATCCTCTACTGCTGGACCCCTGGTCTATGGCTTCTAAACAATTGATATGTTTCCTCATTGGTTTGGGAGTTTCAGAGTGGAAGAAGTGCTACAGTATAAATATTTGAGACTGATGTAGAATTTTAAAAATATATTTTAAAATAATCTAAAATTTAACAAAAATAATTTTTAGACAAAGTTTGAACTAGCCACAATAAAATGAGCCAGTTATACATAGTATGGTAATTAGGAAGCTAGCATTGGAGTCAGACTACTAAATTTAAATTCTACCATCACCAGTTACCAGCTACGTGATCTTTATCTTCAGTTTCTTCATCTATAAAATGGGTACATAGTACCAACCCATATGGTTATTATGAGGATTGAAAGAGATAATTTTTATCAAACTCTTCATATTGGTATGCGTTTCATAAAGATCGATTGTTATCATATCACTACTCTGGCATGGCTGCAATGTAGATATGATAGCAATTCCTTCTAATCAAGTTATTGGGAAAAGCCATAGTCAGCAGTGCTGGGGTTTGGCTTGTCTTAGTCCATTTTAGTTTTTCCTTCTTTTCCTTAGAGAAATAGTCATTACAACACCTTTGGATCCACTCTCCTGGCCCTCTCCACCTGCTGGTCAGAAATGGATTGGCCCTGTCTTGTTTCTATTCCCTTTACCTCCAGTGTTTGAATGTGCTTAATGCATATGTATTTTATCAATTATGTTTATGTAGCTATATCACTTTTCTTCTGTTTCCTTTTCTTTCTTACTGCTTTTCTGTCTCCCTTCCCTCCCGTCTCCCTCCTTCTTTTCCTTCCTCCTTCCTTGCTATTTCATTCCTAAATCAGTAAAGTACCTGAGTTGTGACTCTGCAATAAGAATAACGAGGAGCTCTGTTAAGTTTCCGGCAGAATGCCTGCTGTAGAGATGTCACTGTCTCTGTGGCTATTGTGGTGAGAACAGTTCCTCAAACTTCCCTTACTCTGGGCAGGAAAAGAGAAACTCTGGGTTGTACACCACCTGGAAGACCCTCCCTCATTATTAAGTAGCCACTTCCTCCAGAGCTGCTAATGTCTCCCAATGTTACATGTACTTCTAGTCCCTGGAGTGAAGTTGAATGTTGTTTGTTTAGGCCTCACTGGGGTCAATGCCTAATGCCTGTGATCACTTTCATGTGGGTTAAAGCAGCAGCAGACCAGTTTTTCTGATTTACTGTAATAATTCTGCATGTGGCCTACTATTCATTTTCAGATCCTTATTTTTAAATATACTTATGAGGAAACAGAAGGACCTTCAAAATGGAACTCTCATATTCTGTGGCCTCAATTTCCGCCGCTGTTACAGAAGGGTTCTTGCTAGTAAATTCTCTCTCTATCACCATCTTTCTGTATTTTATTCTGTGCAATTCATTGTTTAGAGCCCAGAAACCCATAGCTGGTGGGTGAGAACTCTCACCATTCACACAACCCAAGATTACGATAATAAAAGGTACAGGGTACAGTTGTCACCCTAGGTCCATTCTCAGCTAAGGTCTTCTGTGCCATGTTCTAAGACCATCCTGCCTTCTCTTCATCTGGCACCCATCCCTTTCTGAGCCATTCCCAGTTCTCTGGCTCATCTAGGGTAACTAGCTGTCCCAATTTGTTTCACATTCGGGGGTTTGTTGGGATATGAGACAGTCAGTATGAAAACCAGAAAAGTCACCCTGGCCCCAGTGCTCTGTGTCTGAGAGAGCTAGATATTTTTAGAAAATAATGCCATCATTATAATAGGTGTTCTGCACTTCTACTGAATTGAATCTCCAGTGAGGTCACACAGTTTAAGAAAAAAAGAATGCGATTATGGGGAAAATTTTTAAAACCTTATATTGTGTTTATTCCCCAATATTCAAGTCAGAAATCCTAGAAATTTTCCTTAGCCTACCTGAATCTGCCATGTTAGCTTCCTCCATCTGTGCTTATGACATTTTATATTTTTGCTCTTACTTTTTTTTGGAAGGATTGGGAGCCACACTTATCAGTCATATGGCATGGTACTTCTTTTCAGAATCACACAAAAATCCTTGCCCTGTGGAATCTACATCTGGCACCTAGGTTTAACGTTCTACTTTGTGGATTTTTTTCAACTTTACTGTTTCTTCCCCATCACCATAGCCACCACCTAACTCCTCCTGGAAGTCTTCCTGAATTGCCCAAGTAGAATTAGTAGAATTAATCCCTTCTTTTGTGGAATTGTACTATTTTGCTTAGTTTCCTTCTATTCCGGTAGACAGATATTTATGGAACACCTACTATACATACACTGGGCATTGTACCAGCACTAGAATATAAGAAGATAAAAAGGATTAAGCTCTTGACAACACATAGCTCACAGTCTTATTGGAAAGACTTGGAGGGAAGCAGGACCCTCCCGTTAAAGACAATCAGTTCATAAGTGACATCATTCCAATTATGACGTTTATAAAGCTGACAGGGTTTTTTCAATAGCTAAAGTTTCCTTGCCTGACCTCAGCTATATATAGCCCTTAAATATCTACAACGGACAAGTTTTAACTTGTTAATTCAAGTCTGTTCTCCAAAACAACCAACCAACCAAAAAAATCACATTCCCAATCCCAATAGAGGGCGCCCACAGACAAGGTACAGTAGTTGGCATTTCTACTGATCAACTTGGTCTGTTTCCTTTGTTTCTCTCCAGAAAGCCCTGATTTAACCAGTCTCAGGCCAATACAAAGTTATTCCAGTAGTGCATTTTTCTGTGGCCTGAAATGGCCAACATTATAATAAAAGTGAGTGATGGCTTAGTCATCCTTGTGTCTTTACACACAAAAAAGTGAGGTTCCAGATAAAAGTGCTTCTGGAATGAAGAGGCACACCCATACCCACCCCAATTCAACTAAGAAGCCAGATCTAAGTGTGTGTGTGTGTGTGTGTGTGTATGAGAGAGAGAGTATTCTTAAGAACAACACCCTAGAAGCCAGATAAGCCTGGATTTGATTTCCAGCTCAGCCTTTAGTCACCTCTTTGAATTTGCTCAAGGATCTTTAATCACTCTGTGCCTCAGTTTTCCCATCTGAAATATGGGGGCAGTGGTCTTGCCTACTTGATATTGTTATAAGAAATTATGTGTGTACGGATCACTTATGGCCATTCTTTATTTATTTATTTGTTTATTTTAAGCAATTCACTTCTGCAGAGTCACTTCTGCAACAAAATTGTGTCTTTATTATTGGTCGTATTTCTCCAATAATACTTCCTCTGACTAGCTCTGCCACTCATACTCATAAGTAAGCTATGTCAGCTCTATAATTGTACCATCACTGAAATCTTGTTTTCTTCCCACACTGCCCAGCTCACTTGCTTTAGCAATTCTCTGATACCACTGGTTCTATGACTTTTTCACTATAACTCATCCATTACAGCCTTTTTGGCATAGATTCCCACTTCTGTCATTGTAGAACTGCAAAACGAACACCCTTAAATCCCTTGCCTCTGCCACTGTCACAACCACCTGGAAAACCCCAACCCTGTTTAAACCAATGGTCCACCTTATTGGGGCCTGTACCTGGGCAGCTGAGCATGGCTGAGGAAAATCAGATCACTGAGCTGCTGGTACTTATTTAAAATTTGTGACCAATCATATTAGATAGACATTTAACAGAGCCAGACAAGCCTACTATGCCTACCTAGTGAATTTACTTTTCTTCCCCTCAAACTTATTTTTCCTGTCCTCAAGGCCTTACCGCCTCTTCTCACCATCACTTTCACTTTTATAGTTCATAAAGAAAAATATGTTCAACTGAATAAGAACCCCCTTACTTTTCTGCCACCAAGTATTTCCATTTACTCACATCTTCATCTATAATAAGTACTATCCTTAGCCCTGGACAATGAGGGCTCCCACCCAGAAGCCTGAGTCTTAGAGGCTCCCATGTTGTCTGTATTCCTCCTCACAGGGTGACACATCTGGCCAGGGAAATGCGCCCTCCTGTAGCCTGTGCCCTGCTTGCCTTCTAGACCACTTGGGACTGGGAAATTCTGTATAGGCCAGAGCTGTTTCCAGGGCTCACACAAATGTTTTCCTGGGTCCCTCCAGTGATTTTTCTGCAGATGATTGATTGCTGGGAGGCCCAGAACAGAGCTTGGATGTATGCATGGGCTGATGTGTTCTTGGATGTGAGTGTGAGGTCCCTCACTATGAGAAAAGGAGCTGCAAATGGGAAAAGAAAGGGGTATGGGTTGCAATGGGGGCTCCATTTCTATCGTTGCCACAGGGTCTCAAATGTCAGTAGTCAATTTCCATTCTGTAGTTGGCCTAATTGAGCCTTGGTGCACACCACTCCACCAAGAAGGTTCTCACCATGGTCACTAATAATCTGTACTTTGGATAGCCAAGGGTGAATCTTCTGCCTTCTTCACATTCCACTACTGTGCAGCATTTAACATACTCAGCCATTTTCTCCTTGAAATAACTTCAAGGCTTCCTTGATACCACAATTCTCAAATTCCGCTTGTCTCATTGGTCACTCTTTCTGAGTCCTTTGAAGGAGTTTCCTACTCTACCAGACCTCTTAACTTTGAAGTGTCCTAGGCAAAACTGGCTATATCATTTGCGGGGCCTGGTGCAAAATGAAAATATGTAATTCCTTGTTCCAGGTTATTAAGGAATTTTCAATGGTAACAGCAGAGCATTAAGCCGAGCGCAGAGATTGTCTAAGTGTGTGGCCCAGGATTACTGCACAGGTCCATGTCTGTGAAGACAGTGCTGGTCCCAGGGCTTGGTTCCCTTGTCCTCTTGTCTTCATTCATCCTTGCTCACTGGGTGAACTTCTCCCTTCTCACAGTTTTAAGTTCCATTTGCACTTTTATATATTGTCCTGCTGGGTTTTAGATTGCACAACACCTCTACCTGGATGTTTCAGGGGCTTCTTTAGCCTAGTGTATCCAACACAAAATTTGGAATGATCTTTCTTCCCAGCCTTCCAAACCCAGTAGTTTACTTGACCTTAATAAAAGGCACTAACATTTGGCAAGCTGCTCATGCTAAAAGCCTACAGTCATCTTCCATTCATTATTTTTCTCTCCCATCCTGAATTGAATCCACCAGAAAAAGCTTTTATATCCATTACTGATTAATATGTCCAATCTGATGATTTCCATTATCTCTGATACTATAAACACCATCACTTCTTGCTTAGCCTATTGAAATTATTTGCTAACTACTCTTCCTGCCTCAATTCTTGTTCTGTATCATATATTCTCTCTACCATGGCCAGACTTGATGTCTTCTTAAAGTAGAAACCAAGTTATGTTATATCTTCTTTAAAACCTTCATAATACATGGAATGAAATTCAAACCAATGGTCCCTCCCGTGTAACCTAACCTCTGCTCCTCTCTTCCACCCCCACTGCCACCCTTTGGTTCCTCTCACTCTACCCTTCAGCTGCACTCACCTTCTAGCTCCTTAAATGCTTGGTGTTCAGGGTTACCTCAAAACCTGTCTGCTGCTCTTTCTTAAAGGCCTTTTCACAATTCTTACCACAGCCTTTCCTCCACTCCATTCAGTTTTAATTCAAATATTATCTCTTCAAAGAGGCCTTTCCCGACCACAGTATCTAATATAGGCTCCACAGGCAATTCATGCTTGGAACAGGTGGAATAAGTGTCAGCTGGACCTTTGGGAGAGAAAGAATGTAACTTCCTTTTCCCCATGGGCCTGTTGGGAAACAGCATCAATAACCATTATTAGCTTCCCCTCCTCCTGCTCACATACACATACATCATAAGCAAGAAACTTTCATCTTTGGTTTCAGTAACATCCTTAAACATCATTTTCACCTCATGGACTGTTGTACATGACTAAAAGCTATACTCTGGAGTATAAATAATGTTTCAATGTACATTAGTACAGAAGGAAAAAATTCAAGATTCAAACCACAAAAAATAAAGTAACACAACACCAAACATTTCAGGACTCCCTGCCCTGGTCCCCTTTCCAACTTGACACAGGAGTGGCTGTGGTGCTGTGGCTGTATGTTTAGACAGCACTCAGAGAAGCAGATCTCGAATGCTGCTGCATTAAGTTCACTTGGGAACTTCAAGTCCAAACACCTACACTACACCCCTTGCCACTTATAATTAGTACATCTGAAGTGAAACAAAGGCAGCAGAACTTTTTAAAACCTTTCTAGGCAATTCCCAGGGGCAATCAAGTTAGAGAACCAGTGATTTAAAGGAGTGGTAGGGAAATTTTAGCTCAAGAGACTGATGCCAGCTTCCCATGATTCCCCTGAGTCCTGGAAAGATTGTTCTGATCAGTGAAATGATCTACACAGGGTGGCACTGGGGAGCTTGCAGAGAGTAAGTTAAAGAACATGAAAACTGGCCCTGACTGGTGGCACACTGGATAAGATGCCAGCCTGCAAAACCAAAGGTCACTGGTTCAATTCTCCAGCCAGGGCACATAACCAGGTTGCAAGCTAGGTCTCCAACCAGGTCCATAACTGGAGGCAGGTGAAGGGCAATCACACATTGATATCTCTCTCCCTCTCTGCGTCTCTCCCTTCCCCTCTCTCTGAGAATAATAAATAAAAATCTTTTAAAAAAGAACATGAAAACTGGAGACCAGACCATGGTTAGGAGGCTAGCTGTGTAATCTGGGCCTGAAACTAAGACCAGATAAATAGGCAGATTTGAGATAACAGAATTAATAGGGCTGGCATGCACTGTTTGAGGGTATGGGGAAGTCCTGAGGTCTGAAACCCAAGAATGAATGACCAATTCAGGACCTGGCTGGTAGCACAGTGGATAAGGCACTGGCCTGCGAACCCAAAGGTCACTGGTTCAATTCCCAGTCAGGGCAACATAACCAGGTTGCAAGCCAGGTCTCCAGCTGGGTTTATTTATTTATTTTTTTATGATTTGTGCAATGAGGTAGTTTTCTTATCTTTTTTTTTTTTAATTTTATTGTTGTTGTATTACATCCATCCCCTTTTTGCTCCCCTCTGTCCCCCTCCCCACCCACCCATTCCCCCCAAAGTCAATCCCACCTGCTGTCCATGTCCATGGTTCCTTTATACTAGGTTCTTGTCTAAGCTGCTCCCCTTTCTTGTCTTTGCCTCCCCCCTCCCCCCAACCCCTTCAGAGCACTGAAGGCCTATTCCTTGTATTCATACACTTGGTTCTGTTTTGCTTGTTGTTAGTTTTGCTCATTATTGTCCCATAATGGGTGAGATCATATGATATTTGTCCTTCACTGACTGGCTTATTTCACTAAGCATAATACTCTCCAGTTCCATCCATGTTGTTGCAAAGGGTACAAGTTCCTTCTTTCTTTCTGCTATAT